>JAGFPH010003833.1:79166-95760 GCA_018207615.1 Philaenus spumarius
ACAAAGTTATAGCTCTATTTGAGTTGTGGAGTAACACGGCTGTGAACCTATACTCTATAGTTGTACAGAGAAAATACTGCGACATCTTGTACTTTTAGACAACTTTCATAACCATTAATATTCATAGCTAGTTCTTAAGACTATACAAAAAAAAAAAAAGAAGAAAAATTGCATGTATTAAAAACAATCACATATATTATTTCCCAAGGCCATTTTTTTGTCGGTAGGCCTACGCCATAACTTCCTTAATACATCATCAAATTACAAGAATGAGACGAATCAGGCATCATTTTACAGCTTTCCTTAACCACTACACCGGAAAAATATACAAAATACGATTATACGAAAAAATACAAAAAAAAAAAGAAATAAAGAATCCGAAAGTAACAGTGATGTAAGATCAAGTAAGTTGTAGTGATATTTTCCTGGCGTTGGCAACACTGATGATGGCAATACCCAGCTGGACAGCTGCCGTTACGCCACTACATTGCTATTTTTAATTAATTGTATATTTAGTATCGTATAGTATACGCACTATACGATACTAAATATACGGTGTGAACTTTAATTAAGTGGTATTTAAGTAAGTTAGAATGCGAATGCTTCGCACGGGTCAGCTAGTCTTTAAGTGATTTCTTTATCATTTCTTCATTTTGTTATTATAAATATTGTGTTTAAATTATATGTAAGGGTCAATATGGATAATTGTATGTATGAGTGAGTATTTGTGTAACTGTTCTTTTTATATATGTTGTTGTAATAACTTTTAGTTCTAAATGAAATAATTCGACCAAGCAGCTGAACCGCTGACTTGAGTTGAGCAAATTCCAAAATTAAGTTTATAGGCCTATGTTTTATGGTTTCAACCAACAATTTGGGAAATAGGTCCATTCACGACGGAGCTGAATAGCTGCAAAATGGTTCGCACGCCATTCCGCATATTGGGAGTATCTTCAATTCACAATGCATTGCGTGCTTCGCACGCCATTCCGCATATTGGGAGTATCTTCAATACACGTTGCATTGCGTGCTTCGCACGCCATTCCGCATATTGGGAGTATCTTCAACATACAAAGCATTGCGTGCTTCGCACGCCAAGCCCACGGTATAGTCCACCACATGGCTTTGAACCGGCTTCTTTTATGGTATTTTACGTTTTGATCGATTTTGTTGAAACCGAGAGAGCTATAAGGTCGCGTAAAACAACAAAATGTGCAGAATAACATTTTTTTGACTCACGAACTCGTCCGAGCGACGTAGACAAACCAACTTGTGAACGAAATTTGAACCAAATCGGGCTTAAAATGCGGCCGCTAGAGTGCGAACACATATATACATATATGACACCCCAAAACGTGTTCTGGAGACCATGGTCGGTGCTCATTTGCTACTCCCGTACCTTGGGTCTTACCATAAGGGCCATTGCAATAGCTCATTTTTCCTATGGAAATTCACAAATAATTCGATCACGCAGCTATAATACCACTGACGTGAGTTGAGCGAATTGCCAAAATTAAGTTTAGATGTTTTATTGTTTCAGGGAAATTGGTCTACTCACAGAGACGCTGAATGGCTGCCTCGGTTTACGAAAAATATTAGTTGAATTTGTGTGCACCTCAGTCTAGAAGCCCGGCTCACGCGCTGCTTCGTTTTGAGAGTTTACACCTCACCATGCGGCCTCGTATTTTGGATTGCTTCGCTTCGCTCGCAACGGATAAACTTGTCTTTAGAAAATTATTACAGTATTACGCTCCTATAAAACTTTAATTACTCTTTAAATTTAGGGATGCCCCAAACCCTACGGGTCTAAACCCTGACATATACAATTATAAATACAACTGTTTTCATATCCCGCTAAATCCCAGCCCTACTATGCACGTCAGCTACCAGTAATCAATATCAGTCCAGTTCTTGGTAACAAATGCCAGCACTACAAAACTGGAGTCCGTCTCGCGTGCTTTATGTAATACAGACCTGACCACACCCTCGCAGACCTAACCTTTCGCTCTGATCAAAATACAAACAAAGAAATTAATTCTATTGGGCCGACCGGACCTGGACATGTCTTGACAATGAGTTATTACTTCGTGTAGAAGTTTGTTGTTTTTTAACATACGATACGGATGGATTGTTCAGTCAAAATTCAAATCCGTCAGACACGCACGGCAGTAGTATTCGTAGGGAAGTTAAAATCGTATTTAATATATGGAACTTGTAAAAACAGCTTATATGCTACCAACTCGGAAGCGGTGCGCCTTAGGGGATTTTTACGATTGGTAACTTTTCCTACCAAATATAATCATGGTACTTACATAGCCTATCGTATGAGATATTGCACATTATCACCATTAGCAGCCGCGCCGTAATGTTCTGTCGAACAACAATGTCAACATTGGTTGTATATAAAATAGAATAAATCTTAATTCACGCAAAAATTCACCAACCTAACCCGATACAAGTGCCTCTATTCTAATAAAAAATGTAAATTGTGTGCTTAAGACTACAGGGGAGAAGTGTAAACTTTTTAACACAACTTACGAAATGAGGAAGCACAGTGTCCATTTCAGAGGTATAACCATTTAAACTATACATTGTGTTAACATCGGGTTAAGCCTATGACGTAGGACAATCTGTTACACTTATATACTCAACTCAAATATATTAAACTAGCAATGCGTTCGTGGCCTAACCGGCTAAGGCGCTAGTCTATGGTGATGGACTCTGCTGGTTCAAATCTCGGCAAGACTAAAACTTTTTCCAAACAGACGGATACACATGTGTACTATATATAGTAGAGCGTTTCAGAAAATGCGTGACGGTAAAATCCGATTCACCCGCCAGCAAACAGCACCGAGGAGCGCCTGTAGAATAACCTTATGACGTAGGACAATCTGTTACACTTATGTACCCGACTCAAATATATTTAGTGCGTCAAGGTGCGCCTATAGAAGTTTACACTTCAAACACCTGGCCCTACTGCACATGCGTACGGATGACCGTTACCCCCAATACCCCATCCTCAAGTGCATCTGTTCAATCAACCGACATTTCCGTGAAAATATCACCGTATACAATAATTAGTTTGCATTTACTCCGCAACGACGTAGGTAAGGGGGAGGAGAGCCGCGATTCGCACTAGGGTTGGTGAGTGAAGCTAGCAAATGTGAGAACCAATATAGCGCTGTAATATAAATATATTATGCACAGGGTAAATTGTATATTTGTTTAAGGAAACGTGGTATACATTGGAACCATTTAGCTTCAACAAAAATATGTTTGACGAAATAATGATACAGTTTTAAAACGTCAAATTACTGATGTTTGCGAAAATATTAGTAGTTATTCAAGGTCCATAAAAGACGCGGAACACATTCTTTCCATCGGCGACCTATAGTGATTATTGTTAAAATTTGCAAATGTTTTTACAACCTAAGCCGTAGCAGTGGTTAGTGAACAAAGTAATTGATCTGGTATAATTATCAATTTAAGGGGGCGCTTACCCTGTCGTCATATTGAATCTGATTCCCATAAGAGCAATGCTACAGAATAAGTCATTTTTTCCCGTTAATTCGTGGAATAAATTTAAAAATTTGGTTTCACTTTGAAGTACTGTCATATGCGGATGTTGATTGCCGAATACATTTTCAAAAACCGTGTTATTTTTTCATAAACGTATGATATAAATAGTAAAAAATAGTAAACTTTATTATTTTTTTACTCAGTTGCAAAAAGAGATATTGAAAAATCCTTAGCAATCAACACCCACAGTCTATTTACAAAAATATGCTTAATAGTGAAGGTATGTTTTGGTCATTTAACATTGAAATTGGTAGCCAACTTCGCCGTTTTAAATGTAGAGAGCCGAGCCTTAACGGTGCCGAGTGCATATTAAGGAATTTTAGGTGCATCAGGTGCAAGAAAAGAACAAGGTAGAACGTTCTTAACTTTTTGGAGCTACACATCTCGCAAAATAATTGTGAAAATAAAAATGTTAAATAGTTCATTTAAATTAAAAATACACAGAAAAAACTACTAAATATATTTTTGCATTGAATTTAAAAGACTAAACATGTACAGTGTTTTTAATTTTAATTATCTGCTCAAATTATAAGCAAGTGGATTTATTAAACAGGCGATAGTGATTGAAAAGGTGTTTTTTTTTAGCTTTGAAAAACTGTTTGACCAAAATTAAATAAACCAAGAAACAAAAATTGAAAATACTGTATTGGTTTAGAATATTTAAAGGAAAATATTCGAATAAATTTTCTGAAGTGGCGATCTGCATTCAGAAACACTTTTACAACAATCTGTCGTACACTACAAAATCTTCTTCGTTCCATCCGACTAAATTTAAAGGAAACCCCCCATCCTTTCTCGACTTTAAGGTTCGGCAGGAATGAAAAAATATTTCCGAGTTGTTAGCAGTTCTCCAAGTGGCAGAGCTATACACTACTAGCACTGAATTCGTGTGCGTTTCATTCTTCCGCGATCAAATATAAGGCAACTTCATAAACTACAAGCTGGAAACTACAAACTTATAGGTGGAAACTAGAGGGTTACAGACGTAACACTCAGTACTGTAAACGTACTGAAATACGCATGCGCGACAATATACGAGAGTAGGCCTATATGTTATTAAACACAGCTTTCTCTCGTACATTCAAAATTAACGGATATATTATTCGTCCGAGAACAACAAGTTGATGTAATAACCAACAGAGTGCACGCTAAACACTCGAGTAGGAACACAAATTCGTCGCATACATGTTTCCACAATAAAGCAGATTGTCTGGTCATAAATTATGCAAAGGTATGGAAATTACTTTTATTTGAAAGGTAATTAAACTTCGAATGTTGTGAGCTTAAACATTTTTGTTATTTGCATTATTAAATAATAAAAAAATCGCAAACTTTCATTTTGAGTTAAGTCGAAGAACAAATTCAGCTAAAAACAAATTTTAAAAATTAAATTGTATCAAAATTGGGATTGTCCTAATCTTTAAAATTGCATATTAAAAATAATATTCTGATCAAAAATTGCTCTTATGTGAGTTGAAATTCAAGATGGTGGCTGGGTCTGCCAAGCCTTAAATCGAGAAATTGTATTCGCAAACGTTGATTCTTTTAACCCCCAACCAAATCGTCTGATAAGACTGCTAACGAACAATATGTTTTCAGTTTTGTTAATACAAGTAAGGACCTTATTTCTCGGTATTAGTTCAGTTTATTTACCTTTCTACCAACACGAGAGTCTGTAATAGTGTTAGTCTATGCAGAGAACCCGGAGATTTATGTTATTAGTTCAACGCTGGCACGTTTATAACGTGTACAATGATTATATTTAATAATACAACGTATATCATAAATACAGCTGTCGTAAGTAATACCAAGGTATGCTATACTTAATTAGCTCAATACATCAGAGATATCTGCATTCCTGCAGTTCCTATAACGGTTTATAGTTGACGGCCAAAGATGTATTTTAACCAAGGATTGCTACCGGCTGAAACATTTGTTATTTTAACCTATTTCTTTTAATTCCTTATAAACTACTTTAATAGAAGGCACCGCCCCCTGATCCATTTGTTTTTCATGACGTAATATGCACTGACTACATGGTGTTCCAAAAGTACAGTATTCGCTGATGTAAGTATACAGGGAGTCCACTTTAACTGGGCCACCATTGGGATCTCCAAAAGTACAATATGTACAGCAAACTTTAAATGGGGGACTTCACCTACTTTTTAAACGTGAATTTGAATTTTCAAAAAATGACTACCATTTTCCAATACGGCGGAAATTTCTTATGGAACACCCTGCATTTTATAAAGATTTCGGGTTTTTAAAGTTATTTTAAGATGTTTTTGTTCTTGGTGTGTTTTGATACGACAAACCGTTTAAAAGTTAAAGGGGTATACAATTTTTAAAACACACTAACTGAGCGGATGATATTTTGTTAGTGTTAAGAGCGTTTCCATTGGTTCAAAATGTTTCCATACCAAAATATCTTGCGCTCAGTTCGGTGTTTTTAAAACTGTATACCCCTCTAGATTTTAAACGGTTCGTCGTATTAAAAAAACATCAAGAACGAAAACGTCTTAAAATAACTTGAAAACCCCAAAATCATCATAAAATACAGTGTGTTTCATAAGAAATTTGAAAGTTATCCGCCGTATTGGAATAAGGCAGCAAATTTTAGAAATGTCTAATTCATATTTATTTTTAATGGTCACTAAAAAGTACGTGAAGTCCCCCATTTAAAGTTTGCTGTACATTGTGTACATCTTGGATATCCTAATGGCGGCCCAGTTAAAATGGACACCCTGCATATTGTATTATTTTCCGAACGAAGTTTGGTCTGGGCCCCCCCCCCCTTTCGAACGATTCATGATATACCCGCGAGCATACAGTACTTTTGAACACGTCAGTGAATATTACTCGTCACCAGTCGAAAGTCAGTGCAAAAAAAGTAGTCCCATAAGAGCCCATGTTACCACTGAAACTTTACGAGGTGTACTCTAGAGAAATAATATTTACCTCTTAATTTTATTAATCTTTAGGTCGAATTTTGAGACGGTTGCAATATGTTTTCTCTATATGATTTGCACAGAAATGTTTTATTTACGAAATTACGTGTTACTAAAAGGAAGCTGAATTAACCAAAAATGTATCTATATATATATAAAAGAAGATGTCCTGACTGACTGACTGATTCATAATCAACGCACAGCCAAAACTATGATAGGTAGAGCCTTAATATTTTCAAAGTACATTCACACCATTATGTAGATTTTAAACATTGATTATAGGGGATGAAAATGGTCAAAATACGCGGGTTCGCTCACAGCCCTATAACAGATAAAACAGCTGATTTAAGTCTAAAGCTTAGCAAGTTTGTTGAATGAAAATACATTAATTACAACAGCAACCAGCTTAAAAATTTAGAATCAGTTAATTATTTTTCACATCCAAACTTTTTAGGTTAGGTCACCAAAAATAAAAGCAAAAAAGGCTTACCGTATTATAATTAAAACATCTGTTGTTACATATTACAAATAAAACAGCTGATTTGCGTCATAACAATTTTAGGTCAGGCCTATACTGAAACAACACCCGTTTCTTGAAAGCGTTTAAACCAATTTCGGCATAGCAACCAAATTGGCGAATTCATAATCAGGTAATTATTCTTCACAACCAAATTTTTTTTTAAGATTAGATAGCCTAATAGCAAACAGAAATAAAAAAAAATGTTTACAAATACTCAACGCTATTTACTTCAACATACTACTTAGAAAGGTGTTTACATACGTTCAACACCTATCACTATTAAAATTATACCAACTTTATTTTTTACTAGTCCTATTTGACCAACTTGAAACAATACGTTACCGTATCATATTTTATAACTTGAAAATTGTATAATTACTATATAAATATAAAAAATCTCTGTCCTAATCAATCTTCAATCCCGTGAAAATAGTGTACACAATAATCTGTTTGCATTTGCTTCGGCACGAGTCGCCGCGGGGGTTGGTGAGCGAAGCGAACTGGGGCGGAGCCCTCTAGTCGTGTATAGGTTTTATGATGTACGGCCTACGCCAACACTTACAAAGTATAAGAAAAAGACTTGTAGTTTATATCCAGCGTCTACTACATTCGTATAAATCTTTCGACCATAACTGGTAACTGGTTTTGAATCACTAGGCTTTTCCACTTTACAATTTAATTTGTATAAAATAGTTCCAATAACTTTGCACGCCCGGTGCGTTTCAACTCTGCAGCACAACGAAACGCGGCCGGACGGCTATGTAGCACGGTGTACTACAAGGATCCGTTACGTTGCCAATTTTATTCTCTCCGTGGAAGACAGAGATTCCTTTTCTGCACGACTTATCGAGACCGGACTAACAGGTAGCTATATGCAATTATATAACAGAAATGGAACGGCGGATCCGAACCAGAAGACAAAGAGACAACCAGTTGCAAAGAATTACATTTTGTGAAAGTTGTACTGGCAGATAGAAGGGGGCGCGCCTGATGCAGCGTATGTTTGATTTATTGTTGTTTTGATTATTCATCTATTCGTACCACGTACGTTTACTGGACCATTATCAACAATGTAATAAAACCAAGTATTTACAATGTGTGTTATCGAGTTGTTACTAAAATGGAAATAGAATAAAGGTAGGTAAGTTAGACTGCTAGCGTGCGCTGCGTAAGCTTGCAGATATCAAACTAGACCAACTTGCAATAAAACCTATGCTAAACAATAAATGTAGCAATCTTAGGCCTTGTCCATACTAGGAGCAAAGCCTATCGATTGTCTATAGACGGTCTCTCGACTTGGTCTCGTCGTGTCCACACTCAAATGTTTATATCTGGCCAGTTTGTTGGTAGGCATGGCTGATGTAGCTGCTATTGCTGCTTGTGTCTTATTAGCGAATTTCCATAAGAAAAATGAGCTATTGCAGTGGCCCTTAGGGTAAGACCCAAGGTCGGCAGTAGCAAATGAGCACCGATCATGGTCCCCAGAACACGTTTTGGGGTGTCATTAAAAATCAGATAATATATATATGTATATGTGTGTTCGCACTCTAGCGGCCGCATTTTAAGTCCGATTTGGTTCAAATTTGGTACACATGTCGGTTGTCTACGTCGCTCGGACGAGTTCGTTAGCTAAAACAATCCCACAATCGGAAGCACGTTTTATGACTAGAAGTAACTATTTGTTGAGATTTTTTCTTAAGAGAATGAATTTGTTTTTGAGATTTTTCTACAAATATAAATATATGATGTTATTTTTCGCATTTTGTTTTTTTTTACACGACCTTATAGCTCGCTCGGTTCCCCCAAAATCGATCGAAACGTAAAGTACCATAAAAGTACCCGGTTCAAAGCCATGTGGTGGATTCTACCGTGGGGTTGGCGTGCGAAACATGCAATTCATTGTGTACTGAAGATACTCCCAATACGAGGGTTGGCGTGCGAAGCACGCAATGCTTTGTGTATTGAAGATACTCCAAATATGCGGAATGGCGTGCGAAGCACGCAATGCATCGTGTATTGAAGATACTCCCAATACGAGGGTTGGCGTGCGAAGCACGCAATGCTTTATGTGCTGAAGATACTCCCAATACGGGGGTTGGCGTGCGAAGCACGCAATGTTCTGTGGGTGGAAGATACTCAAAACATTCGGAATGGCGTGCGAAGCACGCAATGCATTGTGTATTGAAGATACTCTCAATACGGTGGTTGGCGTGTGATGCACGCAATGCTTTGTGTATTGAAGATATTCCCAATATGCGGAATGGCGTGCGAACAATTTTGCAGAGCTATTCAGCACCGTCGTGAATAGACCTATTTCCCAAATTGTTGGTTGAAACCCTAAAGCACAGGCCTGTAAACTTAATTTTGGAAATTTACTCAACTCACGTCAGCGGTTCAGCTGCGTGGTCGAATTATTATTATAAGTGATGAGAACAGCAGAAACATAAAACGTTTGCTGAGGGACGCGGAGATTTTTGCGTGAGATGTTTTATATTCATGCCGGAAAGATGTTTATAGATGGTGAATTCTTTTTTTGGTCGCTCACCTACACTTTCTATTTCTGAGCCAGATTTTCGATCCGTTTTTATAATCAGGGGATGTAACGTCCCATAAACACATTGACTTTTCGTAATGAACAATAAATAACACAAATTTTCCGTTAGGACACATTTTGTAACAGAAAACGTAAAACGTCTCCACTCAAGGGTTCCAAGACAGAGATTGTCCTCAACGCGTCCACACTACGACTTATAACGCATTATTGTCTACTGATAGTCCTTAGGTCTCCCATTTCTGACGGGAGACGAAAATTCTTCGATTTTGTTCACCGAACTGTCTGTAGACATTGTATTTGTCTCCGTATCGTCTCAGCAACCGTCTAGTGACAATCGAGAGACATCGTCTACGGACCAAAATCGCTAGACATTGTCTCCTAGTGTGGACAAGACCACGCAGAGATCAGTTCTTGCCAGATATTGGCACGCTGGCACGCTGCGTTGGATTTATTTACTGTATTTCCAAATTCAAGTTAGCCAATAGCAATGTGTTTAAAATATATAAAAGGGTTCAATGTAGTAGAATACGTTCCCCTTTTCATTTATTTGTTGTTGATTACAAATTTAAAAATCACTTCAATCGAGTTCGAACCTCAAAAAATAATGAAAAAATTAAGTGTTATGAAAATAGCGATGAAAGGAATCTTGTCATTCGAAAATGGTTAAAAATCTAAAATTTCGTAAAAAGCAAAAGAGTTGTTTGAGTTATAAAGGTAATATTTTATGTTCTTTTTATTTTCTCACTATAGGCTACTATAGTATAATTAGAGAAAGTATAGTGAACGCAAAAAAATCGATGTTGAGATTTTTACTTTCTCCACCCTATACGTAGTATATGGAGAAAGTATTGTTTTCGTAAAAATGTTCGAATTTGAATTTTCAGTTGAATTATCTGTTTTGGTGCTCCCAGAACCCCAAAAAGTTGTTTAGTGCAATTATCTGTGTTGGTGCTCCCTGAACCCAAAAATATTTTTAGTGGAATTTTTTGTTTTGGTCCTCCCTGAACCCAAAAAAGGGTTTTTAACGTGGTGTCTGTCTGTCAGTGTGTCAGTATGTATACACGACCAGAGAGGACACTATTGGTCCGATTTTCATGAAATTTGGTATGTAGGTACTAAACCCTAATATCTCCAGGCGTTTTTTTCATTTTTTGGAATTTTTAATTTTTAAGGGTAATTTACCCCTAAAAACCCATAAAAAACGACAAAAATGCAAATTTCTCAAAAACGGCTCTAACGATTTTGATCAAATTTTCAGTATTTATAGTGCTTAAGATGCCAAACAAAATGACACCACCCGCTTTTATCAAAACTTCGGCGTTTTATAATTATGGGGAAATGTTAAAAAATAAACAAGTTTATGTTGTCAATCTAGCATCGCGGCGACGGCCGAACGAGGTAGCACAACTGTAGCGAGCTCGACCACTAATTCTAAGGTCGCGCGATCGAATCCCGCCTGGGACAATAATTTTTTTATACGATTGACGTAGGTAGAATATTATTTTTTTTGTTTTGTTCTAAAAAGTAGTAAATAAATGATTAAAAACAATATTATTTTGACTACAGTAAGTTGGGAGAAAGTTTGTGTCAGTTAACTGATACCGTTTATTGTGGAAATATCCGTTTTGGGATCCCCTGAGTCCAAAAAAGTGGTTTGTACAAAATGTCTGTCTGTATGTATACAAAGCTAGAGCGAAAACTATTCGATTGATTTCAAACAAATTTGCACTAGACATGTCAAGTAGGCCTGTATAGATGCACGGAAAACGATTTTGAAAAACAACCCCCTGTTTGGCAAAAAACCCAAAAAAATCAGTTATTATTTTTTTATAAAAAAACGGCTCTAACGATTTTCATAAAATTTGGCTTATTTGTACCCTACCATATGCAAAAAACCGCATCTTTCTAAAAATTCTCGTTTATCTAATAATAATAATAATAACTGACTTTTGGGGGTTTTTTGGCCATAAAAGGGGTTGTTTTAAACAAAATTTTTCAAAACCTTTTTTCGTGCATCTATACAGGCCCAATAGACGTGTTTTGTGCAAATTTGTTCGAAATCAATCAAATAGTTTTCTCTCTAGATAATAATAATAATCACATATATTATTTCTCAAGGCCATTTTTTTGTCGGTACGCCATAACTTCCTTAATACATCATCAAATTACATGAATGAGGCATCATTTCCCAGCTGGAGAGCTGCTGTTACGCCACTACATTGCTATTTGTAATGAATTTTGTAAGCGTGGTTATAAACAGCATTGTGGATACACCTATTTGTTGTTGTTTACCTTCTGCAAATAATAAAACACTGTTAGTAATATAGAATGCGAATGATTCGCACGGGTCAGCTAGTATTTATTAGTTTATCTCCAACTTTAATTAATAAAAAATCATCTCTCCTACCCCACCCTACAAGTCACAGTGAATCTGTTTAATAATTTAATATGTTTGTGAGAAAGTATGTGTCAGTTCCTGGTACCGTTTATTTACTGTAGGTAACGCATAAGGAATGTGTGGTTGCATAACGCTAGAAGTGAGAAAACTCGAAACCTCATCTACCTTCGTAGCCAGTGGAAATGTAGTCTTGTAACTAGTAGCATTTCTCATGGAGAAGCTACATTGGGTCAAAATATAACGACGTAGGGTATTCAGCTAATACTCCATGAAAACATACGGAGCGCATGCGCAGAAAGTGTGAATAAGGACTAATATTACGTTAATCTTCGTGTTTGATCTAAAACGGACACACACACCGGAAGTCGTACATTAACACGTGACATGATAATTAGTAAGGCAACACTGATTCCACATATTCCTACATGTTTCAAGGTTAAATCACACGTCATGTGAATCAAGTGGGGAAAAATGTTTCACAAACGCGAATTGAAATAATCTACGAAAACAAAACGTATTGCTAATAGGGGGACCAGTGATATTAGGAGAAATACCTAACCTGCAAATCGCAGACGTTTACTGATATTCCCGCGGTAGGATGACAAAGGTTATTGTACGAAAAGCGTAATAAACAAAACTTTTCTACAACAAACGGCAATATAGAGTATTCATTAAGTTATTGCAGTAAGGTTTCTAGATACAGCCTCAAGAGTTAAAGTATAAAAAGTTTTTTCTAAAAATGTATGCTGAATAATGTTTTTTTCTGTTATTCTGTACTTAATTAGGCATATACTTTTTTTGTAACGTAGTAACTGTATGATCAACTCCCATAAAAGCGAGTGTACGCCCGTACGTATGAGTGTAGCTTATAACATAACAGGAGATTTCACCCATCAGCTGTAATACTTAAACAAAACCCATCCTCTGTAGATTATGTTATTGGGGCTATGTTTACAACTGCATTAACATTATAATTTCTTGTGAAAATTTTTAACTTCCCGCTACCAATAAAGGGAAGTTATTGATTCGGTCCGATTTTCGAAAGTCGAGTTTTCATTAAATCTCCACGTTTTGAGGTCCCAGGAAGCCATTCTGACTATTCCCGCCGAGGTGTCCGACCGTGTGTGTGTGTGTGTGTGTGTGTGTGTGTGTGTGTGTGTGTGTGTGTGTGTGTGTGTGTGGATGTATGTGTGTAAATAAATTTTTGTCGTACAGTTTCTCAAAAACGAATCAACCGATTGAATTCTACGACATGTCATTCGAAAGGGTGTATCAAAACTTAGATCTGATTAGATTTGAGAGTTAATCCATCGAGCCAATCCGAAGAAATTAAAAAAAATAACCATTTTTTTTTGAAATTTTTATGTTTTTTAAAAATAACTTTAAAGCATGCGAACAAATCTTAATAAACCATGTATACATTTTTTGTGCTTAAAAAACTGCGTCGACTGCTTTTTTGAAAATGAAAATCGGACGAAGCATTCAAAAGTTATCGTTGTTTAAAAATTCACAAATTTTCGTTTTTTGGTATTTTTTTAACATATCTTCCAGATTTCTCAACCAATCAATATAAACCTGTACATTTTCTTGTTGTGCTTTAAAAACTGCGTAGAATGCTTTTTTAAAAATGAAAATCGAACGACGCATTCAAAAGTTATCGTTGTTTAAAAATTCACAAATTTTCTTTTTTTGGTATTTTAACAAATAAACTCATTTTTAAGCGTTTAAAATTCAAACTAAGCGGGAAGTTCTAGGGTTGGCCTGCACGGTCAACCAATTTCCAGATTTTTTTATATAAGAGCTACGTAACTAATATATTATGCTATGCTATAATACGTTATAAGATTTGCTTTGACGTTATAAACTGTATATAAATACCATGTTTTATCATCAATATATTCGTTAATACAAATTTAAAGATCAACCTATTCGTTTAACTTCGGAAACATTCGTCCATTTTCGTTTAACATATAAACATATTCCATTATTAATTTCTTCACTATAATATTATCATTTGGTCTGTCAATCTATACTAATATTATAAAGAGGTAAAGTTTGTTTGTTTGTTTGTATGTAGGGGTAAATCTCTGGCGCTACTGAACGGATTGAAAAATAGTATTACTAATAAAAAGCTACACTATCCCTGATTAACATAAGCTATAATTCATTTCGGTAAAAACCTTTTTTTTTTTAATATTTGTAAATTCAGTCGGAAAAAATCTTAGGTTAGGCCTAGAATGATAAACCAACACATGTATTTACATTTATTACCATAGCAACCAATTAAATAAAATAACAGATAATATAGATTTGATGTTTGCTTCAATATTTCTATTAACAGCTGATTTCAAAATTTGAAGCAATTATTTTTGTATTTCTAGCTTTTAGGTTAGGGTTTTAAAGTGTAGACCTGAGCTTTGCTGGTTCTTTTAACTATTATTAGGCTAACTGGTGTTATAAAATATAAGAAATAATTTGGTTTGAACATTTAACATTATTTACCATCTTAGTTTTGAGGTTATTATTAATACTAAAACTTTATTATAAATAAAACATAACGTATGTTTTTAGAAGGTTCCATTGGGGGTTGGCGTGCGAAGCACGCAGGGGTCTCCCCTAGTATGAAATAAAAACCAATTAAACGATAGTATTTTTATCTTTATTTAAATATATAATTATGTATTAAACAAATAAAAGAGCACTGTGGCGACAAAATCACACTGATTTATATAAAAACCCCGAACCACAAAACAAGGAACAAAAACAATAACTAAACGACTAAATTGTAAGTTATGTTTAATACTTTACCCTTATGTACATTTCGATGACATGGTCATCATCCTCAGAGTAGTGTTAAAACTCTCAGTAGTGTTGAAGACCTATCGTATAGCCTACATTAATTCTATAACAGTTTTAAAATACCTATATATTTTCAACGTGAGTAAGACCACGTGTTATATTGTTTTAATCTTAAATTTGATCATTATTTTTATCTTGTCCCTTTTAAAATTGAAATCTAAAAAACAAAATAAACATGATTATAGTCTATATATTTTGTGCAATAAATGCACCTTATCTCGTGTTTGGTGTAGGGAAACTGGCAGCTCTTCATAACAACACCCAGACTGGGGATGTTATTCAACCGCCATTGCTCGATACACACATAACGTCACTGTTCATCCTGAAACCGTTCGGCTTTAACATTAAGGGTCGGCTCTAGTAAAACAGAAAGCAACCTGCGACTCCAGCGTAGCGGCGGTAGGTTACACGGACATTGCTCATCCTAAATCCATTTAAAACCCGCAATTAATTGTTCAATAACGTTTTTTTTAAATACCAAACGCTTGGGAACAAAATTTTTCATCCGAATGGCTCGGTAATTTTTCGCTATAATTAATAGTTACAACGTAAACAAATATTTAAAATCACCCTATAGCGGCGGTAGGTTACACGGACATTGCTCAGCCTAAATCCATTTAAAACCTGCAATTGTTCAAATAGTGTTTTAAAAAAAAATACCAAACTCTTGGGGACGAAATTCTTCATGCGAATGGCTTGGTAGTTTTTCGCTATAAGTAATAGTGAAAACATAAAAAACTATTAAAAATCTATGTTTTAAATTGTTAATAAATATTAAACAAAATGTTTTTCTTAGTTTTGGAAAAGCCATTTGCATGCATATTGGTCATAGCTTTAAAATGACATATCGTTCATAATTATCCGATCAAAAATAATGGAAAAATTTGGATTTTAATTTAACATTGGTCTTATGGAGTGTCAGCCAACATGGCCGACAGCTAGAGCCGACTCTTTGTCATTACTAAAAACATATTATGCTATAATATAATCCTTATAATTGTTTACACTTACCGACCGAATAGTACCCACAGTAAGGTAGACCTAGATAATGTGTGTTGTTTTTAATAGTATTTAAAAAATATATGTTTTCTAAAGTCTAATTAATTAATCTGATTTTCACGGGTGAAAATTTGTGAAAATTTTCGGAATCTCTACAAAATAAGCCCCTATTTGTTTAGATTTTACAAAAATCGTGTTTATTGATAATAAACAATTAAAATTACACAACTATATTAATATCAAAAAGTAGGTCGTAAGGTTTGAAATAGAACGACACCAGAGTGGAATTACGAAGAATGCAATATAGATAAAGTTGTAGAACTGACGTTTCTTATCATCTGATCTCTCCTGTTGAAGGATTTCGAACGAAAACATTTTGATTTAATTTACTGTGCAATACAAGACAAGATGTGAAATGAAATCTTCAGTTACGTTTATATAACTTCTTGTAGTCGGGAGAAGGTATGTTATATTCTACTTTTACTCGTTTTATGTAGTTAAGAGGTAGAAACTAAAGTATTAAATTACTCTTTTATGTATCTTGTTCGTCTAAAGTTTACGTTGAACGTCCTTCTTCTGTACTACCGGTTCCAGAATGCTCCGAATGAGATCGTTCCGATATTTGCTTTAAAGCATTAACGGAATAGATCGTTTTGATGGTCCTAGTTTGATGCACTCTGCTGCAGAGTTTCAAGAATAAATTTTAAAACAGCCGTTCGTCAAGTGACTACTAAATA
>JAGFPH010003833.1:100564-115814 GCA_018207615.1 Philaenus spumarius
TTTTAAACAACGATAACTTTTGAATGCGTCGTCCGATTTTCATTTTCAAAAAAGCAGTCGACGCAGTTTTTTAAGCACAAAAAATGTATACATGGTTTTATTATGATTTTTTCGCACGCTTTAAAGTTATTTTTAAAAAACATAAAAATTCCAAAAAAAATTTAGGTTATTTTTTTAAATTTCTTCGGATTGGCTCGATGGATTAACTCTCAAATCTAATCAGATCTAAGTTTTGATACACCCTTTCGAATGACATGTCGTAGAATTCAATCGGTTGATTCGTTTTTGAGAAACTGTACGACAAAAATTTATTTACACACATACATCCACACACACACACACACACACACACACACACACACGGTCGGACACCTCGGCGGGAATAGTCAGAATGGCTTCCTGGGACCTCAAAACGTGGAGATTTAATGAAAACTCGACTTTCGAAAATCGGACCGAAATCAATAACTTCCCTTTATTGGTAGCGGGAAGTTAAAAATGCGTGTAAAAATGCCAACTATTGGAATATTAAAGTTGCATACCAATGTTTCCATTTGTGGCAAAGATATTTCCAAAAAACCTAACTTAAAAAGTCATACTTTTTCAGGCGCCATTTTGAGAGTTAAAATGATGAAAATTTTAATTTACCCTAAACGTGTACCGTACTTAAAATATAAGTTTCGACGAAAAACATGAGCCCCGGATGAGCCTCCTTCGAGGGTGGCAACTGGGTCTAATTGTATTAAACATTTAAATGTAATAAACTCGTAAACCAATTAATATTATTTAATTAAATTTCAATGGTAACTTAAGGGAATTAAAAGGTTTATTTTCAGAAAATTTCAAGGGTCTAGGTTCTTTAAAGAATCAAAGAATGAAAAATACTTAAAAATGTTGAAAATTTAATCGAATTTAATTTGATTCGAACACCCTGTATGACGCAGCGATAACAATTCAGAATGCACGCGAAATATTGTAGTTCTATTTTGTGTTCTGTTTGATAACGCACAACTAGTCGATATCCGGGAGTCTTAAGATGCGCATCTACTTACTGTGTTTTTTAAATGTGTGTTAAGTGTTTGTGTATGTGAGTTTAACGTTTTGACGACCTCCATGTATAGAGAGACTTTCTGATGATGAGATAAATTCTCGAAACGCGTCAAAAACTTTAAACAAAGAGGTTCACTGACGGATAATAAAAGGTATTGTACTTTATTATAAATTTAATCGGGTTTTTGCAATTATTTAAACAAATTATTAACCGATTTTAACTTACGAGGTCTCAAATTAACCGTTTTTTAGTACCGTACAAGTGTGCACAATACTCATTGGCAATCATCTTCAAACTATTTAAAGAAAACGTATTTTTTCAGATATTTTATATTAAACCCCTATTTAAAAAATGTTCTGAATGTTCAAGAGTTTATCTGGAAAAATTCCATTTACTTTGTGCATAAATACATCGATTTTTCCACACGGCATTCTGAAACAAATTACTATATGCGTTTTCTCTAATTCTACTGCACTACTAACCACAAACATAAGGAAACAGCACTTTCGAATTAATGTTATTTCAGTTTCCGTTACGGTTGGACTATTTTCGCTCTCCTATTCTCCGCCCAATACAATCGGCTTAACTTAAATAGTTGTGTTTCATTTCTTAATAATAAATGTCAATTTCTAAAGCCATCGGCAGCGTAAAAGTCACGAAGACGATATTCTTCTCCAGGTTATATAAGGAGGTAGTATTATTACAAACTCTTCTGTTTGCTTCTTGCCAACCGGTTTACTTCGCGCTGTTGATGGAAACAGGTTGTAATGTTTAATAGCGTGGTAAAGTAAAATTAGAAACCTATCGCGGGTAATTATACTTTCTGAATCAAACAGCTGGCGAGCTTAACAGACTAAGTGCCTGTAATGTTCAAGTAGTTGAATTCAACGATGTCATAAATCATTACAAATGAATGTTAACTTAATAATATAAATTATTAGATATGCGACCTTTTTAGCGGATTTCCATAGGAAAAAGGAGCAACCGAGTGTTCTACCTAGAAAAAGCCAATCCAAGCCGTGCTGCACCCTGTTTCAGCAAAAGGTCCCGGTACTCATAAGCCGAAAAGTAATTGGGACGCCGAGATAGTTTTCAATTGCAATCCTCTCTGTTTGATAGCTATGCAGTTTGAATGCACATGAGGAGATAGGACGCCGGGGCATTTCAATCCTGTCTCTTTGATACCTTGGAAATTTTACCTGAATAAAAGAAGCAGATAGAACTGACCAAAGCCGTAGCCAGGAAAACTTTTCGCTGGGGTCAGGTCAGAACCTATGAACTTGACACTGAACACTGTGAGAAGCGGCCGACCCACAGTGCATTGCACCCCAACCCCATATTGGGAGTATTTTCAATGCACAATGCATTGCGAACTTCGCACGCCAACCCCCGTATTGGGAGAATTTTCAATACACAATGCATTGCGTGTTTTGTTAGAGTAAAGTATTTTTGTTGAACCTTCATAGTTTTCTTATTTAATAGATCAGATCAAGCTTACAAGAGAGTAAGTCTGTAACCTACTGCATCCATGTGTATTGTACGTTGTAGTTTAATCAAGTAAATCTAAATATCAGTATGCATGCAATGCACAATGATGTAAGATATGTTGCTGGATCCTCTGTTGTGTTGTCTATTTTATAATTTAATTTGCACTTTTTAAGCCTAGTATTAATTTTTCATACTAAATTTCGGGATTTCGGGGAGGGATTTGACCCAATGCCCCCCCCCCCCTGGCTACGGCCTTGGAACTTACGCAGCGTCGCATGTGCACTGTTGTATTACCAACTGTGCACTAGCATTGTATTTGGATAACCTAATAGAACTCCGATCCAATGCAATATTTTGTTCCACTGGAAATTCGACGATAGTGGCGCTATCTATTGGGGAACGACTGAAGCTGTGTGAAACACTAATGATACCAATGGTTTCTCCCTAGCGCTACCTAGTGGCGCGATCATGCACTATTTTCCCGACAACTTAATTTTCGCCACACTGCTGCCGTATGTATGCAAGATCTATTTATTATTCATTAACTATGGTACTAGTGAAACGCCGAGATAGATAAAACGCAGATAAGGGGAGAAACCGGCGGTTGCCTCGATACCTATACAGATAGGCGGAGGGTATCCGAGTAATGCATTGTTCCATTACTCCCAATGTATTTCTGCTTATCCGATTGAAAACAATTTCGGCGTCCCGATTACTGTGCACCGAGTATCCCGAGGTTTCCGCTACCCCCACCACCCTATCCACATGACTCTGTCCGAGTATACAATAATCTGTTTGCATTTGCTTCGCCGCGTGGGTTAGTGAGCGAAGCGAACAGGTTGCAGAGCCCTCAAGTCTTCTATTACAAAATAATAACTGTAAACGGACAATTACTCTATTTAAATAGTATAAGGATTTGTTTCTTGTATTTTGATACAGTAATACTCCCAATACACATTATTTGAATAAACCATCTGACCATTAAATTCAGTCATTCGGTGTTGCTTTCAGCTTTCTAATACACTGTGAAGGTAAAGACGCCTACGGTACAAATTCTTCGCTTTGAAACAACAAAAACTTAACAAATTACTTCCACGGCGTGAAACTCTGAACAAATTTAATTCCATCTTGGTTACATTTTCTTTACGGCTCTTTGGAAACTAATTTAAGTTTATGTCTGAAAGGTTTTACTTCCGTTTCTCTTTAAACAAACTCTTCCTTGAAAACTTCACTTCGCAGTAATTTGTAAAATAAAGCTTGTACATCTTGTTCTCTGTGTAAATTATTCGATAATCAAGTGTTTGCTGAAGATATCGACGTGTAAGATGGCGCTAAATAGTAGGCCTACAGTTTCAATTGTAATATAAGTAATAGACTAGTAAGGCCCTGTGAAAAATCACAGCCTGATTAATTATATACACATCAAATACATCATTTAAACAAATAGGCCTACTATAAAAAAATAACATTAAGAAATACTTATCTAGGCCTACATAACTATGCTGACAGGGTCTTTAATTCGGTAAATGTGTACAATAGTAAGGATTATAAAACTGTAGACCTATTTTTTAAACATTTTTATTTACATAATCTACGTTATTATATATTTAAAGAAAGATAAAAAATACTATATTTTGATTGCTTTTTACTTCATATTGATAGATCAAATGATTTATAAGTTATTAATATTATAGTAAAGAAATTAATAATCGAATATGTTTACATGATATACGAAGATGTACGAATGTTTCTGAAGTTAAACGAATATATCTCGTCTTTAAATTTGTATAAAAATATATTGATGATAAAAGGTTGTATTTATATATATAGTTTATAACCTCAAAGCAAATATTACAACGTATGTTGTAGCATACATACGATTTATAACTCATATTAAAAATAAACGGTATCAGTTAACTGACACAAACTTTCTCCCAACTTACTGTAGTCAAAATAATATTGTTTTCAATCATTTTATTTATTAATTTTTAGAACAAAACAAAAAATAATATTCTACCTACGTAAATCGTATAAAAAAATTATTGTCCTAGGCGGGATTCGATCGCGCGACCTTTGAATTACTGGCCGTTATCGCTACCATGGTGCTACCCTGTGCGGCCGCCGCCGCGATGCTAGACTGACAACATAAACTTGTTTATTTTTTAACATTTCCCCATAATTATAAAACGCCGAAGTTTTGATAAAAGCGGGTGGGGTCATTTTGTTTGGCATCTTAAGCACTATAAATACTGAAAATTTGATCAAAATCGTTAGAGCCGTTTTTGAGAAATTTGCATTTTTGTCGTTTTTTATGGGTTTTTAGGGGTAAATTACCCTTAAAAATTAAAAATTCCAAAAAATGAAAAAAAAGCCTGGAGATATTAGGGTTTAGTACGTACATACCAAATTTCATGAAAATCGGACCAATAGTGTCCTCTCTGGTCGTGTATACATACTGACAGACTGACAGACAGACACCACTCTAAAAACACTTTTTTGGGTTCAGGGAGCACCAAACAAAAAATTCCACTAAAAATATTTTTGGGTTTGCCACGCGCAAACCTCCCTACCCTTTTAATTTTTTCAATAAACACAACCTTTTGTTGTTAACTTTAACACTTTCCCTCATCAAATAACACCCAAGTGTTTTCAGGCCTTATTTGACGTTGTTCCGTTGTACTACCCCGTTAGAACAATTTGAGAGGTTTGGCGAGGGCAAGAAAAGGAAAACTTTTTGTTTCCTATTCTTAAGTTTTTTAAATTTAAATTAGTTAGACCTTTTTTGTCTTTTGTGTAGTACACTAGCTCAATTCTAGACTCTTTTTCGGGATCGTTCCCTTTGGAGTTAAATTTGTAGTGATCCGTGAATAACTCACCTGCTGACTTAATTACACTAGAGCACTGAATGGTTTTAGGATTAATTTGATTGGATTTGTAAATTATATATTCAAAATTTTTCTATTGAAAACACAAAAACGATTTATTAATTAACATAAATCCATTAACTTTGAAACAACAAATTATTATTTTCAAAAACACAATGAAATTTATTAATCTTTAACTTATAATTACATATATTGAAAAGTAGCAAAGTGATTAATTAATTTATTAATTAAAATTTGTATATTAATGATTATATTATTTACATATTTCGATTTGCCATTGTGAGTAATGAAATTTACTAAACGAGTTTACTTTATTCAATTTCCCCAGAATTTACTTGAATTTATTTATTTAATTTAATTTATTTATTATTTTGTAAAAAAGGGATTTATTTAAAATTATAAGTAACAATGATCGTTTGCCACTTACAGAACACAAGAAGTTCGACGTGTAATTCCTTCTGTCGATTTCCAGCGATTTAAAGTTGTTCTCCTTGGTCCCCAGAATGGTTTCTTCGGCTTACAGTTGTCTTCTCCTAGACTTAATTAAAGTTGTCCTCTCCTAGTTGATTGTAGTATCTTTTGGCAAGATAGGCCGTTTATATGGATATTCTTCTCCCGAAATTATCACGACCCGACTTAGCTTTAGGCCGGAGCTAGAAACGTAACGCACACCGAACTGATCGCCCTTTGACTTTTTCTAAGTACCCTCGGAGCTTGGTCAGATGTCTACTCGTTGGCGTTCCGTGCTAAACTGAAGTTAGAGGGGATGCAAGCTTCTCTTCTCGACTTTTCCCTTGTCAAACCAGCATCTTCCTCTATGTAACAAGAAATCCTGATTTCTTGCTTTAGAAATATATTTTTTGGTCTTAATATATTTCCTGATTTATTTGATGAATTTTAGTGCCTTTATTTCCCATCGATTAGGCCTAATTTAATTATTATCTTCATTTATTGAATTACAATGTGCGGTCTGTTTTGCTCTTCGTAGTAGATCCGATGACGTCACTTCCCCCTCGCAGCTTCGGGCTTGACTTCATGTCCGTGCCTGTCGTTTTGCGAAATTGACTTTGATTTCATCCAAACTCTATAACTTCTTTTTGCGTGGTCGGATTTTGATTTTGTTGACTTCTATGGATTGGTTGACGTTTTCTGGTTTCCCTGGAACTCGAATGGCGTTTCTACTCCTCTTCCTTCTTGAGTTATAGACTTCGTTAGTTTTGCTTAAATTTTGAAATTTATTTCCTGTAAATTTGAAATTTTCCATTTTTTCTTGCTTGTATCTTCTTCGGTTGGTCTTGAAACGCGCTAATCTGTTGTTGGTTTTTTGATAGCTTGTTTGGTTGTCTAGTTATTCAGCTTGTTGTTACTCTAATTGGCTTCGTTTGGTTTTCGGCGTCTCATTCCCCCCCTTTAAAGCTCTTTTCATATCTCACATGGCATTACAATTTATTACACATATATATACTCTATTTTATCAATATTTCCCTTTTATTAATCTCCCTTGTATTTATTTTGAATTAATAAAATTTTTTTATTAATTTATTTTATTTTTACAAAACTATTTATTTATATATATTGCACTTCGGCTTGATTATGCCCTATTATTGACTCTATTAAATGCTATTTTTTATGATTTAATTACATTTGAACTTTATGAGTTATTAGCCTTTTTATGCCCAAGAATGACTTTACACTTTATTTTTAAGCTATTAAACTTTATAACTTTATATTTTTTATTTCCTTATTTTCTTAACCCTTTTTAACTCTACAAATTACTCTACTTTGTTTTTGGATTTTATTTAAATTCTGCAAAATCGATTTGTTTACGCTTACGTTTTTGTCTATAACTTTTTAACAAATTATCATAACAAATTTATTTTTATTACTCCTTGCTTATTTAACTCTCCTTTCAACATAAATCTAATAATAACAACTTCTTTTAATAAAATTACAAACCCCTATCTTCCAATGTTAATTCATTTCTACCAAATTTAGACAAGACTGGACAAGTCAATGCCTGTCAGATCCTGCAAGGTTTTGGCTTGGTCTTGTCGCTAATGCATACGTCATAGTCTGCACTTATTTAACTAACACAATTTTAGTTAATTCTTCAAAATTATTAATAAATACTATTTTCACATTAGAAACTACTTTTTTATCTTAATTTTGGGCTTTTTTGACACCCTTTGGCTTTAATCTTTTGTTATATTGACTCTGAATTTATTTTAATTAATGTAATTAATTAACCCCAATTGGATCGGTCGATTGGCCGTTCCAGGTTCAAGGAGCACCAACACAGATAATTGCACTAAACCATTTTTTTGGGGTTCTGGGAGCACCAAAACAGATAATTCAACTGAAAATTCAAATTCGAACATTTTTACGAAAACAATACTTTCTCCATATACTACGTATAGGGTGGAGAAAGTAAAAATCAACTTCACAAGAAATTATAACGATTGAAGTTGTAAACATAACCCCAAACTATAATTTACACTGGGTTTGTTTAAGTATTCCAGACGATGGGTGAAATCAGCTGTTATATTATATGGTACTCACGTACGTACGAACGTACACTCGCTTTTATAGGAGTTGATAAGTGGCATAATATTAGCTAATGCAGCGAGAGTGGCTTTCTAATAACCATAAACAAAATCTTGGGATTTACATTTGCCCTCAACATAGGGGCTGGGTTACAATAATTGCCCTGGGATTCAAGTAACATATAATTTAATATCTTACATCACTTACCCCGAAATTCAAGTAAAATATATTTTAATAACTTACATGAATACCTACAAACAATTATTGTATCGTAAAACATTTTGTCAGCTAGCTATCGTGGTTAATGTTGGCATATATTGTAAACACTGTCAGTTAGCTTTCGTTGATAGATTTGGAAACACTGTCAGTGAGATTTCATGATCAATGTTGATAAGTGGGCAACACTGCCATTAGCTTTCCTGATTAAGTTGGTAGTATAGAAACACAGTTAGCTTTCATGGTTATTGATGATATCTGGAAACACTGTCAGTTAGCTTTTGTGATCAATGTTGATAAATGTGCAATGCTCTCATTTAGCTTTCCTGATTAAAGTTGATAGATATTGCAACATGACCAATTAGCTTTCGTGATCAATGTTGATAAATGTGCAACGCTGTCATTTAGCTTTCCTGATTAAATTTGGTAGATATTGCAACATGACCAATTAGCTTTCGTGATCAATGTTGATAAATGTGCAATGCTGTCATTTAGCTTTCCTGATTAAAGTTGATAGATATTGCAACATGACCAATTAGATTTCGTGATCCATGTTGATAAATGTGCAAAGCTGTCATTTAGCTTTCCTGATTAAAGTTGATAGATATTGCAACATGGCCAATTAGTTTTCCGAGACTTTCGTTATTGTTATCATAGAAAACATCATGTAAGAAATAAATGGTTAAGACATATTTTAAGTGTTAACCCCGGTAAATTTGTGAATTGTTTATTGAAATTAGTTGAGTAATTTTTGAGCATATACAGAAAGTAAATTTGTGAACTGTTATTTAATTAAAGGGTAGTTATTCCACTTCACCCTTTTAACGTAAGTAATCGAATCGATTTTTAGATCACTGAAGAATAATATTACATAATTTTATCTTTATAGCTTGTAGGAAGTTAGTTAAATTTATATTTATTGTATAGGGGTAGCAACCCAATTAGAGTGTAGTTATTGTAACGTCCAAACACTCTTGGCAATAATATGGACAAACTGTGCAGTTTTTAATAAAATTGGTCGAATTGTTTTTGAGCCAGTAAAGGGCTAAGAAACAAACGTTCATTTTTATATATTAGGAGATGTTTTAGCTGTTTTTTTAAATAAAATAAATTTTTGTACACAAACTAAAGTGGAATAAATTGAAAACATATTTTTACAAATCTCTGTTTTTTTTTTAAATTTTCACTTCTATACACAAGTTTGTATTATCTTGGCGTGCAAACAACTGCACATATTCCTCTTCTAAGGTTTTGTTTTAATGTGGTCACAGTTTTCAGTGGAACACATTTTATTCAGCTTGCGACTAATTCTAATTGGCAAAAATATCGCAGCTATTTGTAGCCTGGAGCGGATTGGAATACTTTAACAAAACTGTTGGCCGGGCGCCAATATTCTCCTCGCATGTTTCAATTTACTAAATTGTTAAATAAAACTTACGCAAACTACTCAAGCACATGCTCCACTAAGCTTGTTTAGTTTAAAGAACGGTTAGCAATTAAATTTACAATTTACAGGGTGTTACTGGAGTAGAACAAGTAGAATATCGGGGAAATAAAGTTGCACGAGATGAATTTTGTGTGTTGGCTAGTAGCGCCATAGCCGGCTTAAATCGCCAGCCGCGAGATCATTGTAACGTGCATTCGTAATCTCGTGTTTCGCATTCTATTTATAAATGAACTAGGGGAAACCCCTGCGCGCTCAGCACGACAACCCCATTGGAACCTTCTATACACACATAGTCATGTTATATTTTCTTTATAATAAAGGTGTAGGATTACTAATAACCACAAAACTAAGATGGTAAATAATGTTAAATGTTGAAATCAAATTATTTCGTATATTTTATAACAGCAGTTATAATAAAGGTTAAAAGAACCAGCAGGGCTGAGGTCTACACTTTAATAAAAACCTAACCTAAAAGTTAGAAATTCAAATCATTACTTCAAAATTTAAAGTCAGCTGTTAATGGAACTATTAGAGCAAACAGCTGTTTTATCTGTTATTTTATTCAATTGGTTGCTATGGTAATGAATGTAAATAAATCCAAGAAATTCGTGTTGGTTCACCAGTGTAGGCATAACCTAAGAATATTTTCCGGTTAAATTTACAAAAATATTGAAATAAAAATGTTTTGATCAAAATGAATTATAGCCTATGTTACTCAGGGATAGTGAAGCTTTTTATCATTAAAACTATTTTTTCAATCAGTTCAGTAGTTGCAGAGATTACCCCCTACATACAAACAAACAAACAAATTTTATCTCTTTATAATATTAGTATAGAAAACATTATTCACGTAGCACTCATTTCTTGGCTCTCCAAAAGTGTTGGCAAATCAAAAGACGTTGCAGCACGCGATTGAAAGCCTACAAACATTGATCTCTTTTTAAAAATGTCTCTACCAAGTGACTTTATATTTTAAAGCGTTAGAAACAAGATAATATCTCTTGAATCGGACGTGTAAAAAGTTTTAAAGGGTAAAGTTTGTATCAAGTTCAGTGACATAAAGTTGGACTTTCACGGAGTCTCCAGTTAAAACAGTTTGTAAAGAATCGAGCTGAGTAAAATTACATTCAAGTGTTTCCTTTGACAAGTTGTGTTGCATGTGTTTTATAATCTGACCACTTCTCGTAAATTGTCCGTACTTTGTTTTGTCCTCAATGAAATAAATAATTTCTATCACGTAGCTGAACCGCTGACGTGAGTTGAACGAATTTACAAAATTAAGTTTATATGTTTTGGGTTTTAACCAACTATTTGGGAAATTTGTCTACTGACGAAGACGATGAATAGCTGCCTAAGTTTACGAAATATATTAGTAGAATTTATTTGCACCTCAGCCTCAAGCCCCGGCTTATGAGATGCTTCGTTCCGCTCGCAGCATCCCGGCCGTCGGCCTCGTAACGGTAAAATCTCCATCATAGATTTGAACTAATACTATATTATGGTATTTTACGTTTTATATCGATTTTGGGGGAACCAGACGAGCTATAAGGTCGTGTAAAAAAAACAAATTGTGCAGAATAATCTCCTATATTTATAATCTCAAAATAAAAATACTTTCCGTCAAAAAAGGGCTTCTATAGGTCGTGCCAACCTAACTTGAGGCGAATCCGTCTCCACAGCGCCGAGTCTCTACAGCGCTGAGCGGGCTATCTGGCATAATGTGACAGTTTTGACAGCCGAATTGGAATTCACAAAAGCAACGAACCGTGATAATGGCGTGATATGCATCGAATTCTAATAGTCCTAGGGCCCAGGCCTTTAAAAGTTTATGATTGCCTTCGCACATCTCTTATTTAAGTCGAGTCGGACAACATTTTTATCTGCAACAATTCTCGAAAGCGGGGCGTTTTCCTTTGAGAACCCGGCAAAGCCATTGATTTGATGCGGTAGAAAAATTTATAATATAAATAATAATCTTTCTTTTAATCGAAAGTTTGTTTTATGTAGAAAGCGAAAAAACGTTTGTCGGACAAATATTATTGGCCATTTCTGCGCGTCCTACAACCCGAACATGGCAAAGTTATTACGTCATAAAATTTAGTACCCAATTGCTGATTTTTTCAGAATCGTTTATAAAATATATATATAACTAAGTGGTAACCTTGTCCGACAAAGTTTTCGGGGCATACTTGTTGTCGGACGCCTTAAAGTTAAGGGTTTCATGCAACCCCTATATTTATGACCTTTTGTCGGACAAAAATAGGGTATGTAAAGTGTCTTATTTTGTGATCAGTGATTCAATTGTCCGTCAAAAAAATGTTGGCAAATAATTAGTCCGGCAAAAAAAGTGAAATTTTTAAATAAATCTATAAATTGTAAAGGGGAGGCAAACGCAGTTCATTTCAAACGCATTTTTCTCAATTAGTTATATAGTGCTAAAGCTGAAAATTAATTAAAATATTATTTATAACCTTTAGAAGGGCATAAGAAACCAGTTTGCGAAATTTGTCATCTGCGTTAAATTTTAGGGTAAATAGTTCTTTATAAAATTATAAAAAGTCTGTAAATAATTTTCTGCTGAAAATTTTTATTCTTGAGAAATATTTTATTAAAAACTCTACATCACGATATTTGTAATACTACTAAAATTTAAAGAACTAAATTTTTATCTTAGGAGAAAAAACTCGAGAAATGTTTTAACGCCATCCTCTTATATGCGTACATTATTACAATGTCCAATCAAAAAAAAAAAAAAAAAAATGTATGTTTTTTTTGCCTAAATTGAGGTTTGGAATCCCTCAAATAACGAAAAAAACACAATCTATTTTGCTCAATTTTTAAAGCACAAACCCGATGCTTGAAAAGCTAAATTTGATAAACTACTAATTTTCGAAGGTTAAACCACGAGCTGTATTCATTTAATTGGAAATGCGAATAAAAAAATAACAAAATAATACGACCACGCAGCTGAACCTAACCTAACTTAACCTAACCCAATTCTCCTAGAATTTTAAAGTAACATTGTATTTTTAGTTTAATAAAAATATGACAAATATTTACTCTATCGCCGATAAAAAAAAAGTCAGAAGGCCGCTTTTAATATTACTGGACTTGATTTGTAATGTTAAACCAAATCATTCTAGTAATACTGTATATAAGTGGCTCTACATAGTCATTCAGGATTAACTGCGAGCATCTCAAAAGTACGAGATAAAATTACACAAAAAGTACATAAATTAATTATGTTACTTTAGAATTCGAGGCGTATCATGTCTGCAATGAAAACCATTACGGATTCATTTTAAAAGAGAAGATATTGACCCTCGCCACTAGTGCATCACTGAGCAGACCCTTTGTATAATTTATGTCCTCGGCGCTGTAGAGACTAATTTACCCTAGGCGCTGTGGAGTCGCCGTCGTGTCAACCTAACCCGTCCGCAATAGACCCTTTTACAATCCTATTAGCGAACCTTAATTGAACGCCTTAGTTCAATATTAACATTAAACTAATTATAATGTGATTCACGAGTTCATATTAAGAACAACGACGTAGCAAACATTTGTTTTGTCCCATTTCAATGGGACAGCTTTTACGGTTTTAATAGAGGAAGTTTTTCAAACGCAGAGAGGAAGTTTTTAAATTTTAGGTTTATTGCAATGCAGTAAAAAATTAAAGTAATTTACAATATTTATTGAACAATCCTGGGAAGACAAGTATAATATATTGTCATCTAACTTGATGTAATAAAATCTTGCTAGATAATGGATCAATGCTTCTTCATATCAACACTAATAGACAGACAGAGTGATGCTCACATAGACGTTTTATAGAACGAAGTTTTTACGTAATTAGTGAGATGTTAATAATGACATGACATGAAAGTAAATGTAGCTGAAAGTAATTAGATAGTTGTTTTGTACCTTAATGAACAAGCTCGTACTTGTCATGTCTTGAGTTATAATTATGTACATTTTATCAACAAATTTTCTCCATTTCGAGGCATCCAGAACTGTTTTTATACTAAACTAGCTGGCCCGATCCGGCTTTGCACGGATAAACGAATCAAAGTTAAATGTATATTAACAAAAAACATATATCAATAAATATATATTACTATGTATTTCTTATGGGGATTTTTAGTAACTTTGACCCCCCAAACCTCCCTAAATTTTTGAATTTTTTGAAAACCTTTCTTAGCGAGCAAATAGGGCCCTAGAGGAAGCTGCGTACCAAATGTCATTCAAATCTGTTCGGTGGTTCTTTTTAGTAACATTGAACCCCCCCCAAACCCCCCTAAAATTTCGAACTTTTTGAAAATCTTTCTTAGTTAGCACCTATTGCCCTAGAGGAAGCTACATACCAAATTTCATTCCAATCAGTTCGGTAGTTTTGGAGAAATCGTGATTTAGTTACTTTTACACTCCTAAACCCCTCTAAAATTTCGAATTTTTTAAAACCCTTTCTTAGCGAGCACCTATGGCCCTAGAGGAAGCTACATACCAAATTTTATTCCAATCGATTTTGTAGTTTTGGAGAAATCGTGATTTAGTAACTTTGACCCCCCCCCCAACCTTTCCTAAAATTTTGAATTTTTTGAAAACCTTTCTTAGTGAGCGCCTATGGCCCTAGAGGAAGCTACATACCAAATGTCGTTCCAATCCGTTCAGCAGTTTTTGAGAAATCGTGATTAGTGAGTCAGTGGATTTGGCTTTTATATATATAGATAACTATATTACGTATCTTGTGCGTCTGCACTTCACGTTGAATATTGCAGACCTGCTGGAACGTTTTCATTCGTAACGACTGTTTTTGGACTACATCTTTTACTCTGAGTCAAAACACTATTAGTACGAGAGAACTTATCAACAACACTTATTACGGCATTACTTGGCGGCTGTTTGTAAAATCATTCTTGAAACTGTACAGCAGTTCGCATCAAACCAGGACCGCCGGAACGATCTCATTCGTATAAACGAAAATAACGCTCTACGGTAAATATTTTCTGTGGAGTGCTAAGCCATTACAGCGTCAACTAACCACAAACAAGAAAGTAATATTACTCAACTGGGCCTGGCAACAATCAACAATGTAATCAGCTGTTTTAAATACCAACCACAGACGCTTTAATTTCAGTACTGTTTATTGTATCGCTTACCGTACTAGCTGACCAACAAATTTGCGTCGCAACATATGTATTTAGTAGTCCCTTGATGAACGGCTGTTTTTTAATTCATTCTTGAAACTCTACAGCAGTTCGTATCAAACTAGGACCGTCGGAACGATCTGTTCCGTATGAGCGAAATTTATTCTCTACGGCAAATACTTTCTTTGGAGTGGTAAAAACCATTACAGCGTTAACTAATGTCAAACAAGAAATAAGCAACTTGGCCTGGCAACAAGCAACAATTTAATCAGCTGTTTTAAACAAACCACAGGTGCTTTAATTTCAGTACTGTTTATTGTGGTGTATACCGTACTGGATGACAACAAATTTGCGTCGCAACAAATGTATTTAGTAGTCACTTGACGCACGGATGTTTTTTAATTCATTCTTGAAACTCTGCAGCAGTTCGTATCAAACTAGAGCCATCAAAACGATCTATTCCGTTAATGCTTTAAAG
>JAGFPH010003834.1:0-22184 GCA_018207615.1 Philaenus spumarius
AAACCCGCATCTTTCTAAAAATTCTCGTTTAGCTAATAATAATAATAATAACAAATTTTTTGGGATTTTTTGGCTATAAAGGGGGTTGTTTTTCAACATTTTTCAAAACCTTTTTACGTGCATCTATGAAGACCTAATTGACGTGTTTGGTGCAAATTTGTTCGAAATCGATCGAATAGTTTTCTCTCTAGCTAATAATAATAATATTTATTACTTAATCGCATACTTTAATAAAAGTATACAAAGATAGAGAGAACACTATTCGATCGATTTCAACCAAATTTGCACCAGACATGTCCAGTACGCCTGTATAGATGCACGAAAAAGGGTTTTGAACAATTTTGAAAAACAACCCCCTTTTTGGCCAAAAAACCCCCAAAAAATCAGTTATTATTTTTTTATAAAAAAACGGCTCTAACGATTTTGATAAAATTTGGCTTATTTGTAGCCTTTAATGTGCCCTACCAATTAAAAAAACCCGCATCTTTCTAAAAATTCTCGTTTAGCTAATAATAATAATAACTGATTTTTGGGGGTTTTTTGGCCATAAAGAGGGTTGTTTTTCAAAAAATTTCAAAACCTTTTTACATTTATCTATAAAGACCTAATTCACTTGTTTGGTGAATTTTTTTTCGAAATCGATCGAATAGTTTTCTCTTTAGATAATAATAATAATATTTATTAGTTAATCTCCAACTTTAATAAAAAAAAACTCTCCTACCCCACCCTACAAGTCACAGTGAATCTGTTTAGTAATTTAAATGTGTTTGTGAGAAAGTATGTGCCAGTTGCTGGTACCGTTTATTTTTTTTGCTAACAAAATATTCCGATCTACGTTGACAACCAGCATGTGCACCAAATTTGGACCAAATCGGACTTAAAATGCGGCCGCTAGAGTGCGAACACATGTATATAGCCTATATGATTTTAATGACACCCCAAAACGTGTTCTGGGGACCATGATCAGTGCTAATTTACTACTCCCGACCTTTGGTCTTACCATAAGGGTCATTCATCCAACGGGCGAGTTTTTTCACTGCAACTGTAACTAATGAGCGAGGCTGGAGGCATAGGCGCAAACAAATTCTACAAATTCCTGGCAGCTATTCAGCACCGTCGTGAAATTTATACGGAATATGTTTATACGAAGGTGTACGAATGTTTCTGAAGTTAAACGAATAGGCATCTCTTCTTTAAATTTGTATAAACAAATATATTGATGACAAAATGTTGTATTTATATACAGTTTATAGGCCTAACCTCAAAGCAAATATTATAACGTATATTATAGAATACATTAGTTCTATAACTCATATTTAAAAAAAAATCAACTTCACAAGAAATTATAACGATTAAAGTCGTAAACATGACCCCAAACTATATTCTACACTGGGTTTGTTTAAGTACCACAGATGATGGGTGAAATCATCTGTTATATTATGTGTTACTCACGTACGTACGTACGGTACACTCGCTTTTTATGAGAGTTGATTTCTCATAAGTCCGGTTAAAGTTTTGTATCAGTATTATCAGAAGCCGATTGGGTTTTGTGTCCAGGTTAACGTGTCCAACATCATAGGATTTGACATGTTAACTGATTTGACTTATAGGAGAGTAGGTCCTTTAATAATTTTGTAGAATCGCGTTTCGTAACTTTATAGATTTCCAACTCTTCCATGGGGTCCACAATTCATAATGCACAATATCAAAGTAACGTGCGGCTTTTTTGTGCTATTTAAATTAATAAGACCTCCTCTCTTGTAGAAATACGTTTTGTATGTTTATGAGTATATACTGTAAGTATAATACTCGTATATAATTATATGAGTATATAATTTTGTTTTAGCTTTCCGAATGATGAGCAAATAATTCGAAACTGCCATGGAATTCTCTATTTTGTTCAAATTAAATTATTCTGTCAAACCTATAATACAAATAGTATATCCAGATCTATTTTGTTTGTAGTTCGACTTTATAAATTGGGCTAAGCCTGTATACAAATATACAGTACTTACGGGTTTTCTATGTTAACTCAAATATGTTTTTCTGATTTTCAGTGTGAGAAACAGGGTGATTGCTGTTTCGGTCGTTCTTGTGTTGTAGGGATAAGAAGATGTGTAGAAGTCAAATTTGTAGACGATGATTTTGTTCTTGTGTAGGCACATAACAGAAAAATAATATTGTTTAATCTATATTTTAATAAACACTATTAAAACAGATAAGCAAGATGTATTTTTATTTTAGTTCTCGTGCACTTTTTATAAGAATAGTTAATTCACGTTTTTGTTTAAGGGGGGGAGATGCACTTTTTGGGTAAAAAAATCGTATTTTTTTATTGCACAAATTTATTCCCTGGTTTATGCTGCTTAAAAATATAAATACTTTAATATACATATATTTTCATTTTGTGTATTAAAACACATTTTTTGTAAAGGTTTCCATTACTTTTTGCAAAATTTAAGGCCTGATCCCAAACTCCACAGTGCAAATCATACTTATTTATAGTATCTTTTTTCATACATATAAACTCATAAAATAAAAAAAAAAACAGAATGAAGAGGAGGCTACTTAAGAGGCAGAAAGAAGATAAACAAGATAAGAACTACTCACCAGGACAGTTTGAAGTCATTGTAAGTAAAGTTCAACTTAAATGCCTGATTTCCGTAACCTTGTTTTGCAACACTTAGCAATCCAAAATACCTGAGTTATTTTCTGATCATTGGTTGCTATAGTATCAACAAAGTGTACTAGGATTTTTAAAATATATCAAAATATAAAAATGCAATAAAAATCATACAATATTATTATTTTATTTTTATTTTTAAAATACAAAATAATTTTTTTACATGTTAGTTTTTCTTATTTTTTCTTGAAACTGGTACATTTTATGTGGCATATAAGCAACAATATATGTTACAAATTTCAGGACAATAGTTTAAGTAGTTTTAAAGTTATTGGTACCCAACTAACTTTTGAATTCCCCATTTAAATAGAATTGAGCTGGAAAAGTAAATCTGCAACCTTTTAAGAATATTATTTATATTATATATTTATTGTTCATAGTGCAATTAAATGTAATTAAATTGAAATAAATTTAAAGCAAAAAGAAGAGTTTAAGTTTTGTCTTTTAATGCTGTATATTGATATTAAATTGAATAAGTACCATACAGAAAGAGCCTACCGATAGTGCGATGATTTGTACTGAAATCTAAATATTTGTCATTGTCGCAATGAATTTCAACTTTTTACGAGGTTTAGTGGATGTGGCATCAACAAGTGCCAAAATTCTCCCTGGCCCGTAGAAAACAAAAGAACACTTCCGACTGCCCAATTTCATGTGGTCCATTTCACTCAAATACATTATAATATTAGGATTCCAACTATCTTGGTAACATTATAAAATGTTTCTATTACTCCAGATTTTAAATGCCTACAGACTGATGTTCGCGTGTACCATGAAATCGTAGTATTCTGCCAGGACTATTAGAATAGAAGGGCAGCGTTGTCCGGTGGCTGCCACTGTCATGACGTCACGGCGGCGGCGGTGAGGCCCGCTCCATTCCCACCGCTTCTCATGAGTATTCTATGCTACAATAATTACAATTTTTTAGCAAAGCTGTACATTTTTGTATGATACGTTCTTCTTTAGTATTAGTATTGACACTACACAAAGCAATAAGTAGACTGTAAACAATTAGTCTAAAGGTGTAAGAAGAAGACAGGGTTATAATAAAACTAACTAATTTGTAGGTAATAACCATTGTAGTGGCTAATGTTAGCTTACTTTTAATTTCACTCTCCGAAACATTTCTGAAAACCAAATACGAAATTGAACAAAATATGCCCTATTATTGAAAATAATTGTCTTTATTACAATAAACGACTAAAACTTGAATGTCATACTGCAGTTTAAAAAAAACGTTTGTAATACTGTACTTATAAAACAAAACACATAAAAAGTATAAATGCTTACACATAATTAATTGACAGAGCAAAGCGAGGTCTTCGTTTTAGCTCGACCGTTCTGCATTTCGTTTGTCTGTCTCACGAATACGGTCGCCTTGACCGATTGTCATGATTTTTTGCATGAATGTTCCATATTCCTAGACCGAGCACTGTATACATACGGTTTTTCCATTTTTCATTTTTAACCCCTTAAATAAAATAAAAATGGCGGCCGCACCGTTTCTCTGTGTAAGCTTTTTTCACAAAGAAAGTTTGTGGCTTAACCGTTAGTCAAATTGAAAAACTAATAAATTTGGCGGGTAGCAAATTTGATGTTCTACAAAATTTGTTTCTTTATTTTTTTCCCGTATATCTAACGGTAAGGTCACAAAATGGCCTCAAACTTCAAATTTGTTAAAAATCGTCCAAGTTTTTGTATTTTAACCATGTTTTTATAATTCTTTATTTATCTTCATAAAACCTTATAATTTTATGGAGAGGGAGAGAGAGCGCGCTACCTGCTGTCTTGCTCTTTCCTGCGGTACGTTAGTGTGGCCGCTGTGACTGGGAGTGAGTTGTGGAGGGGGAGCCGAGATAAGCCGATTGGCGTTGCGTCGCATTTACTGAGATGCAGTCCTTTAAAACCACATCCTTTCAACGAGCGAGGTTCACGGAACTACTAGTAGCTTATATGCAGATATGCACATTGACATAGTAATTACTGCTGACATCAAATATATTTTTTTAATTAAATGGTTTATATAAACTATCCTTCCTTCGACCTCAGGAAATAGTTAATTTAATATTTGAATAGAAACAATTGCACTATTTTACTATTTATTTTAATTTAAATTGACACTTTTCAATTTAATTTAGACTAAAATTTAATTTAAAGCAGCAGAATAAATTTCTCAAGAGTCTTGGTAACTTTATAACATAAAGTAATCTCGCTTGCAACATTTACAATAAATTCATAATATTTTAATAATATTAATGTTTATTTTAATTTGAACCTGAGTATTAAAAATGTGTTGTTTTTGAATTTTGAGTAATCAATAATTACTTACCGGTACTCTAAGTTTAAATCTTACTATTATTTTTATATTATATATTTATTTATTTATATCTCATCATTCTAATTTGATGAGGCCTATTTGATGAGGCTTTTGGTGGTTTCTTCTTGTGCAAGTTTATGTAGATTGTTTTTGAAAGGGCAATCATTTCTCCAGCCATAAACAACATGCAGTTATTTTTACCTTCCTTATCTTATCATTCAGTTGAGCTAGAGTGATATCGTCGTTGTCAAATAAGCTATTATCTAATTTACTTATTCGCATTAAAGTAATGTTCAGCCGAATCTTTAACTATAGTGCTTCCGACAGGGTCGGCGAGAATCGCTAGTAAAAGGGCTCAGCCACTTCCTCTCGATACGTGCTGCCAGCCGGTTCTCTGCTGTGACGTCACAGGGTTGTCACTCTCGCCGCACTGCCATACAACCACCACTGCTTTGCATTAGTCGGCATCATGTATTTAGTACTTAATGACCCCCCATGATACCCATCTGCACCCTCTTTGATATTATACACATTCAACTAATGCTTTAATTAAATACTAATTAACAAGGTAAAATGAGGTAATGACAAGGTAAAATGAGAGCGAAAACTTAACAAATCAGTTACAGATATGTATACTTCTTTGATCTTAGCTATTTGATAGATTTTTCTTCTGTTTACTCTCACTACATTTAATTCTATTAACTTCTCTTATTCTAATAAATGTTCTAAGTCTTGCATACACGATAGTGACTTCTTTACATACAGTCGGGAATATCGAATGCAGCCTATTTTGTTTAACACATTCACTATTCCCGGTTCCCGATTAAACACAAACTAATACATGCATTTCTAAAAAAAATACCTTTTCAAATTATTTCACTAAACTAAACCAGTGATAATTTGGTTCAGTAAGGCAGCCGTATGATAGAGTTCGTATCCAAGATGGCTACCCTCCATCCGGATTGCGAGCGAATTTTGTAATTCTTCCAATGCTAGGGTCAATATCCTGAAGGTGGTCGCTATGTGAGAACAGATGAAGTTATTTCTCATTCAATATCATGCAATAAATCTGCCTTAGTAGTGGTGCTTCTGCTGCCATCCGGTGTGAACATAGAAGAAGGAATCGAGGTTAGAGGATAACTCAAAATTAATCCTAAATGAATGTCTTGTCTATTTTTAGAAACAGCGAATACTCTTTGAAAAACATTTTCTGCAGGGATTGTAGATTTCATGATTTTCCCGTTAATTATGACAGTGGTTTTTTTTTCTGGTCACCCCACTAACAAGGTGGTGATGACAAAATTAAATTGCTTATACATTTTTTTTTTTTTTTTTTTTTTAGACAAATGATGTACCAAGTTTTGTTGCTCAACTTCAGTGGTTACAAAAATGTAACACCGTTGAGTTGTACAACTTTTGAGACTCCCTGTATTTTTCTTATATTATTTAGGTGTGAAATGGTTGGATTTCAGTTAAAACCAATAATTCGTTAGCTCGTTCCCGTACAGCACACAAAGCACTCAGAGCACTATTACATATTTTAACAAGATAAAATAAAACCTGAACACAAAATCTCACAATAAATACGTTTACTAACCTCAAACGCGTTTCAACGGCAATGTCGCCATCCTCAGTGATGCACGGGCTACAGTAACCAAACTCTAACTGACCTAACAGAAAACTGACAGTTTCAAATCCAGTTTTACCGAGATTATATTGTTTGGAAAAAATACATAAAGAAGGAAAGAAGATGCGGCCTATAGTGTCAGGAATCAACTCGCCAACCTATCTAATTTCTAAATGGTTAGTGTCACGCCTCCAAGAACTTACTCCTCCTCCTTCATTTGCCGTAAAGAACACTTATGAATTTGTGAAAAGTGTTCAAAATATTTCATTAACGCCTAGTGAATATTTGGTTTCGTTCGATGTAGTGTCGCTTTACCCAAGTGTTCCAGTGTCCGAAACGATAGAAATTATTAAGGAAATCAATGGATTTCACTCCACGATAAAGTTCACTAAGGAAATTGAAAAAGACTGCAACTTACCGTTTTTAGATGTGAATGTGTTTAGGGAAAACAATGTTTTGTCATTTAGTGTATATAGAAAGCCCACGCATACCGATAGATATATAACGGAGGACTCACACCATTCTCCAGCGCATAAAAGAGCCGCTTTTAATTCTATGGCTCACAGATTGGTTAACTTGCCGTTATCTAAGGATAACTACGAGAAAGAACTGAAATATATGTATGGTGCTGCGATTTTTAATGGGTATTCTAAAGAATGAATAGACAACATAGTAAGAAAAATGAATTTCAAGAAAATCAAGGAATCAAGGTGCACTCTTGTGAGCAACAAGCCCCAACAACGATGGGTTAAAACAACGTTTGCCCCACCATTATGTAATGTTGTTAGAAAATCGTTAGCGAAATATGCAAATTTGAATGTAGCTTTGACGGCTGATAATAATCTTGGTAAAATGCTGGGTAATCCTAAAGACAAAATTCAAGAACACGACAAATCCGGAATTTACTGTATTAACTGCGAAATGTGTCCTAAAAAGTATATAGGTAAAACCATAAGAAGCATGAAGATACGAGGTAAAGAACACTTTTCTCATTTAAAATAATAGGCCTGATAAATCTGCTACGGCTAAGCATTGTTTAGATGAAAATCATCATTTTAAAATAGAAAATTCTAAACTGTTAAAACATGTAACTAAACCCAACACATTGGACGCTTGGGAAACTTTGTATATTAACAAATACCGTAACATAATTGTGAATAATGAATTAGGTCCTTTACAGCATTCTTTATTAATGTAATAATGCTATGTTTTGTTAAATATTAATATGAGTTTATCAATCTTATTTAAGTTATATTGTTAAGATATTTGATAAACGGTAGGCGGTGGTTAACGCCTTAGCATAGGTTATGACACGCCCCCTGTAGGGTACGCCCCTTCTGGTTAGGTATTTATACGGTGCGTTGTCACACTGTTAGATCAGTTATAGTTTGGTTACTGTAGCCCGTGCATCACTGAGGATGGCGACATTGTCGTTGAAACGCGTTTGAGGTTAGTAAACGTATTTATTGTGAGATTTTGTGTTCAGGTTTTATTTTATCTAGTTACTTTCTCACAAGTCAAGCTCATTAGTTATTTATTTATATTTTAACACCCTAATATGCTGTAAATATTCAAAGTAAGATATAATAAAGTTATATGCTTTATAGATCTTATAGATTTTATAAATTAATCATGATTGCTTTTTCATTTGCTGATTTATATATAAATAAATACCTTTATTTTGTAGTGGAAGCAATTAGTCTCGTTTGCGTGGAAACACGAAGTCGACTGTGATTTGTAGTGTTTGTACATAAATTAGAGGAATAGCTTCGACGAAACAAATAATTATTTATATAACAATTTAAACATTTTGTTTTGCCTTGTGTTTGTCTTCAAGCTCATTTCACAAATTAAAATTATTTGTAATATTTGAATAAATTCAAATACCTCTTGTATTATTTCAACTCGCCTAAACTTCAAGACGTACAATAAGCCTCATTTTAATTTGGCCTTATTCCAATTCAAATTAAACTAAGTGATTCTTCGTAGAGTGCTGAATCGTTCCATAAATTAGCCAATTATTCACTTTACCTAATCCAATGCTACAAACTTGTGCAAAAGTCGCGTGCAAAATGTAATTAACTATCTTCAGCAGTTGTTATAAATCGAGCAGAACTAGTTCGAACACTGATTGCAGACCATTTACTTCGTAGCTTTAATTATTTCCCTAAACTTACAGACAAACAGTTTTAATTGTTTGATATTTGTAAATATTTACACACTTTGTATTTCATAACTGAGCAAACGTTAAGCATTCAATTTGACTAAACACTGTTCACAATTTGTAGTAATAAATTAAATATGAATTTATTTGGTTCAGTCTAGGTACTTCTTTTGTCTTAGTTCAAAAACGCATTTCAGAGACCGGACTCCATCTTCAGTTGGTCGTTCAATAGAGGTCGTCCTTAAATAACTCAGAATTTAAATTACCTATGGGTATATTAGATACCTAAGATACCTTACTTTCTAAATACCTAACAAGCACCATATTGTTAAATTTGGAAGACAATTTTTTAACTTTTTGCGCGTATCATTTTCAATTCACAATTATGTTTTATACATTTTTAAGATATAACAATTTTGCGCCTATACAGTTCCCAAGAAAATATAAAATAAAAAAATTAGAAGCGAAAAACATACATCACGGCCGGGATTTGAACTCGGGATCTTACTTGGATATCAGATTAAATTACACAAAATATTGTGTACGAATATAATTAGAATTGATAACTGGGCTAAGTTGTTTGGAACGAGGTAGATAGTATGTTGACTGGGGAAAGTGAATAGTGAAATGACATCACCAGGATAGCTTAATGGTAAGCACTGCAAAATAACAGAAGAGATAATGGTTTCAAATCCTGGTTAAAATACTATTATGATTTAAATTAGAGCTAATTTCAAAACCGTGTTATACAACATAAAAACAGAATTGAACCGTCAAGACCTCTTTTTCATAATTTATCTTTACTACCACTTAAACATATATTTATAATATAAATTTCTTAGTGTTTTCTACTGAAGAAGTGACAATTTCCCACTGTACATGATACGTATAAATTAGCACTCCTTTCTTGGCACAATCTGTCTATAGAAAACCTAAACTGTCAAATGTTATGAATTCTTTTTCTTATATAGCTCCGAAATTATAAAACAAAGTACCAGTATAATATATATCAAACATTGTACTGGGCAGCCAAAATTCCTGAGAAACTTGAAATCTTGGCTGCTTAGTCTCGACAATGTAGACACTCTCCTCAATAATTAAAATAATCCATCTCACTTTTGTTATCAAATTTTATAAAAATATTCCTGTTTTTATTTTTCATTTTTTATGCTTTGTTTGATTCGTGCGCTATAGGAAGAGCCGCAAATGCAAACAATATTATAATTTATTTAACAGTTTTAAAATTTGATTAAGTTTATCTCATCTGCTCTATAAAAAATGTTTCTATAAAAATAAATAGTTTTCTGTAAAACTCCTTGTAATTCGTTGTTTTTGTTAAACGTTATTCAACAACGCAGGTAAAATTAATGTTATTTTGTTTTTGTAGTAAAGATAACCCTCATAAAAGGATTCCTTAGAGGGTACCCAGTACTTCCCTTTATATTTTTATTTATTACTTTATTTAAATGTCTTATATTGTACAAGGCTTTTAAAGGAAGAATAAAATCATTTCATTTTTCATGTGTTATTAATTTGTTATATTTGACTGTATGCCATAAAAAAGATAATGTTAAAATCAAACTTCAGCCTTTATAACTTTAAATTTCTTTAATCTTAGAAGAATCAATATACTTAAAAACAAAAATACTGGTCTTCAATTGACATAGTTGTGGGTGGTATTTTTGTTCTTATAATAAAAAAGAAATTACGTTTTTAGTTTTTTGTCGATAACTCGGTTATCCTTTGACCTACAGAAACGAAAAAAAAAAAAGATTTTGTCTGTCGTTAAAAAGTAAAAGTATCTTGTCTCCTGTACATTTTTGTAAAGTTTTTAAAATATTCCATCTTAAAAATTTGTAGCGGCCGCCATTTTGAAAATTATAACAATACATTTTTGCGTTTGGTACGCTTGTAAATCTTAACATGCAAAATACTTATTGCAAATTTTAACTCGATATCTCATCTATTTCAGGAGTTACAGTGAGTTTTTGTAAAAAAAAAATGGCGAATTGCAACTAAACTAAGCCGAATTGAAAAAAAAAATGTTACTGAATATTTTTTTACTTATTTCAATGTATATAATACGATAGTGTATATATAGTTCGCTAGGGGTTTTGGGGCCACACAGTATATATTATCAATGAATACAGAAAACTATAAGAAGCACAGGCTCCATGTTAAAAATTCTACGCAAAAAATAGTTAAGCGGCCCACCACCGGGCTGCGCTGAAGTCGCCAAATCTACTGAAACCTGCAACTATAACTTCAAGAAACATCCACTAGAGAGTAGCGCAGTCGTATGAGACAGCCTCCCCCCTCCCCGTCTGCGTCAACCCTACAATTTGACTTCGGCCGTCTTGTAACTTAAACTTTTTACATCCTTTATAAAATTGTCTCGACAATTATTGTGCAATAGCATAACCAACAACGCTACTGAGGCGCTTCTTTTAAAACTGTGCTTGTCCCATATACAAACCTTATAACCTAACACATACTATACGAAATTTATTTACAACAAAATATTATTTTAGTTCTTGTTACAATAACAGCCTATATGTTTGCCTTTAGGTGTTCAAATAAACCACTATTTATGGGACTTAATCTTTAATTTAATTACACATACATGACACCTGAACATTGCACATGAAATTTTAACTAGTGGTAAAACGACCAATAACGTGTTGACTTTTAAAAATTGTTTTAAATTATATAATAAATCCTATACTACAAACATTAAATACATGACAAAAGTATAATAAGTAGTGTTGTACATTTTAAGACAATTATAATATTATGTAATATAATAATGGCTTTTTTCTTTTTTTGATACTGTGATCAAAATAAATATGATATTTATATTATATCTGGAATGTATTAAACAATAGTAGGTATCATACTTTATTTTGATCACCGTATCAAAAAAAAACCCTAAACGGAATTTACCTAAACTGGGCGATCAGTTTGTTAGTTGTGTTCGTTCCTACATACTGTGAAGGTAAATTCCTGGTAGATTTGTTTCTTTTAATTATTAGATTACTTTCTTTTATTTGCAGTTCCATTATTACTTTCATTTGACTATTTTTCTATCAGCAAACCGTTGGCGTTTCCTACAACTCACTAACAAAACGCCAAACACCGCCGGGCCAAATACTAAAAACATACTCAACGATAAAATAATGTAGCTATTTTACTTTAATCGCTTCAGCGGGCCTACAATAACCTTTCTGAACAACAATCGAACGAAAAGAGTTCATTTCACTTAGCATGACATCAGTTAGAAAGTAGGGGGAAGGGGGGGGAATATACAGTTACCAATAAGGGTAACATGTAACTGCTGTTATAAAATATAAGAAATAATTTAATTTGATCATTTAACATTATTTACCAACTTAGTTTTGCAGTTATTATTAATCCTACACCTTCATTATAAATAAAACATAACATATGTGTTTTTAAGGTTTCATTGGGGGTTGGCGTGTGGAGCACGCAGGGGTCTCCCTAGTTAATAAATAATTTTAAATAAGAATAGTTGTCTGCTTTGTTTTCAAAAACAACATTTACTTTTTTACTCAGCTGTTATATATTAAATTCGGTTGTATTGTTACAAAGTAGGAACACATGGCAATTATAAATTAAATAGTCAAACGAGATTAAAAAATGGGCAAAAAGTAGTTTTTGCCAATTGCAAACTTATAACTTACGACTGAGTAAATTCAGGACTATGTACTTTTTTCATGAATTTGTCTATGAAATTGTGATTGAAAATTCGGTGAGTTTACAGGTCTGTTGCGACGGAGAAAAATACTTATTGATATTTGGTCATAGATAAAAACACTACGAAGGTTAAACAAAAATATTTTACTCCATCAAAACAAAATCATTCATCATCCTTACATCCTATAATATTTTACATGTGTAACTATATGAACATTTTTAAAATAAGCATGGTTATTTTTGTTTAACACGTTCACTGCTACGCAAATTTCGTATTTCCTATGCTAGGAGCTGACCTTTTACTTTTTATATTTATAGCCTAAATGAGTCGAAATTACTTTATTTTTTAACCTTTCTACGTAATAATCATTAATATTTTAAAGCGAATTTTTAATACTCAGAGCATTGCGTGGTTCGCAAGCAAATTTTAAGCCTATGTACTATGGACGCACATTTGAGTTCGCTTTAAAATATTAGAGATTTATACGCAGAAAGGTTCAAAAATAAAAAACAAAATAGACTAATTTCTACTCATTTAGGCTATAAATTTAAAAAAATAAAATGTCAGCTCCTAGCATAGGAAATACGAAATTTGCGTAGGAGTGAACGTGTTAAACTCCAGCACAGATGTTGGAACCAAGTTTCTGGAGTTTTTTTACTTCATCTGCATTTGTTGGACTAACTGGCTCAAAGGACAGCTTTCAAATTGAGTAGATCTACGTAATAGTGTATTACTTTTGCTTTACCGTACTTCAGTATTTTGAACGTAATGCCATCATTAGTGGTTGATTGTACCATTTTCGTTTAGCAATTAGTGTTTAAGTCGCCTCGTTTGAGAAGGAATCATTGTACTTTTGTAAAGGCCTTTATTATAGTCCAATTTGCTTAACAAAGCGGCCCACTGATTGTTCCGCGTTTTTTCTATAGAAATGGTACTCATTCAATTCTGACTTATTATTTTTATACATTTTGTACGAAGTCGTTTACGATGAATACATGGTTAGTCATAGTAAGACAAATATACGTTTTATTATTTACTTGTTTTTTTATAAATAAGATCATTAAGAAAGAACTTATAAAGGTTAATTTTCAAATTATATGAAACAAAAATATTTTCCAACATGGATTGATAGTAGGCCTACTTACATAATACACTCTGTAAGAGAATGTTAATAATATAAATATAAATAATTTAGTTCTTGTTTTTATTAATAATTACTAGCTGACCTGTACGGCGTTGCTCGTGGTGGTTGGTATTTTCAGTCTTTTTAACGTAATTTTATTATTTTTTTAAGTGTTCAGTCAGTGAGTGGTATTTGGCTTTTATATATATAGATCTTAAATAATAAAAGCACTATTGTCATAATAATAAAAGATCTGAAATTATGATTCAAGTAACTTTTATGGAGGAGGTATGAAATACTAATCAAATAATAGGGGGTCCAAAAAACCCAGCAGAGCATTTCTTTTTGAGTTCTTGATTTGCCAGTTTTTGTTCAGGAGGGAATTTCCCTTAACTCTCTTTCTTTCCGTTGGCTCTTATCATTACTATTCTTTTGATTTTGTTGGAGAGTCAGAGAGTCTTACCATTATCCACCACCTATGGACCCGCCGTGTCCCGGACTGGCAACCGGCAGCCGTAAGGAGTTTCATGGCCTAAACACTCTTCTTCATAAATTATCAGTTACCTTACGGCATCATTTTCCGCCTTCTTTATTTTTTTTTGTATTCAAAATTTGGCGCCCCAAATCCTTTGCGCCCCTAGGCACGTGCCTAGCGTGCCTATTCGGAAAAGCGGCCCTGGAACCTACATACAAATTTCATTTCAATGCGTTTAATAGTTTTTGAGAAATCGTGATGAGTGAGTGAGTGGTATTTCGCTTTTATATACTGTATATAGATTTCATATCTTTATTTATATATATAACACGTAAAGCCGTTTTTTGTAAACACAACTCCTCCCTTATTTCTGGACCAATTTTAATGTTTCAAGTTTCAAAAAATTCGTCTCATTTCGTAGTTTTCCAATAAGGTTTTAGATGTCAAAAATTCTTATCCTTAATGGCGTGAGCTAATCTCAAAAGTCGGGTTTTCCTCATAAGATTAACATGGAAAATATTTAAAAACCATTTCTATACAAAACAGCTGTTTATAATAAGAAACAAACTAATCCAGCTGATTTCGTGGATGTAAATAACGATGATTACAGTATTCAGAAGGTTATAAAAACATTTTAATACAAAACAGCTGTTTATAATAAGAAACTAACTAATACAGCTGCTTTGTGGAAGTAGTTATTGATTTTTATAAGGGAGGAAATGAATTATTTATTCAAATTATAATTTAATAAATTTATAAATAAATTTACGAACTAATTTGTTTTGAACATTTAACATTATTTACCATCTTAGTTTTGAGGTTATTATTTATAACTTTTTTGTTAGGTTTTTGATTAAGTGTAGACCTGAGCCTTACTGGTTCTTTAACATTTATTATTACTGCTGTTATAAAATATAAGAAATAATTTGATTTGAACATTTAACATTATTTACCATCTTAGTTTTGAGGTTATTATTAATCCTACACTTTTATTATAAATAAAACATAACATATGTTTTTAGAAGGTCGCACCGGGGGTTGGCGTGCGGAGCACGCAGGGGTCTACCCTAGTATTAATTATATTTAGAAAGACAGAAAATATATTATTAAAAATACAAAATAGGATTTAATTTTGTATAAAGGTTGATTAAATTTTTAACATTAATTAAAATTTTTAGTTTACTATCAACAATTTTTCAATAGTGTAATTAGTTTTGTTGTGTTGTATTTCTTCTAGAGTTTAGTAAGAAAGTAAGCAATATTCCTTTAATCATTGTTGGGAATTGGATGAATTAAAAGTGAAACCTTTTATTGGGGTTCCAACTTGTACTTTTAAATTTTGTTTTACGTTTAAATTGTTTACTTTCTCACTATACTATAGTATAGAGAAAGTATAGTGACCGCAAAAAAATCAATGTTGAAATTTTTGTAAAAATGTCCGTTTTGGGACCCCCTGAGTTCAAAAAAGTGGTTTTTACAAAATGTCTGTATGTATACAAAGCTAGAGAGAAAACTATTCGATCGATTTCAAACAAATATGCACCAAACATGTTAATTAGGCCTGTATAGATGCACGAAAAATGGTTTAGAATTTTTTTGAAAAACAACCCTCTTTATGGCCAAAATACCCCCAAAAAAATCAGTTATTATTTTTTATAAAACAACCGCTCTAACGATTTTGATAAAATTTGCCATATTTGTAGCCCTTGATGTACCCTACCATATGCAAAAACAGAATCTTTAAAAAAAGTCTCGTTTAGCTAATAATAATAATAATATCTAATTTTTGGGAGTTTTTTTTTTTTTGAAAAGGGGGTTGTTTTTCAAAATTTTTCAAAACCATTTTTCGTGCGTCTACTTAGGCCCAATTTACATGTTTGGTTCAATTTTTTTCGAAATCGATTGAATAGTTTCCTCTTTAGCTAATAATAATAATAATTGTTATTCCTTACCCTCCTACTTTAATACAATAATGAAGTCACAGTTAAGGTTACATACGGGAGTTGGGGGCGTACACAATGCACTCAATGCATTGTGCATTGAAAATACTCCCAGTATTGAAAATAGTCCCATGTGTGGGTTGGCATAATTTAGTATCGTGATAATATTAATTGTTATCAAGAATTTCAGTTGTATCAGTTGAAAATGAAAAATGTTGTAAGAAATAAAAATTCATTGCTGTAATTTTGTGTATTTCTGAATTTTGTGTGATGTATTTTTATGTGTTTTTTTCTTTTAAGGCAAATAAATGTATTTGTTTAACTGTTCATTGCTGAAAACATAACGCTTACAAATTAAGAATACCAGTAAAAATTGAACTTTGACCATCCACCATTTCGGACTGAATCTTCATAACGAGATATTTTTTACACTATTTTTGTCGTCATAAAGAAATTATTAAAATGATGTGCCACATGGTGGGGGTTGCTATTTAAAATGTTTGAGTAAATAGTCGTTAAAAAGTAAAAATATTTTGTCTCCTGTACATTTTTTGTAAAGTTTTCAAAATATTCCATCTTGAAAATTTGTAGCGGCCGCCATTTTGAAAATTATAAAAATACATTTTTGTGTTTGGTAGGTACGCTTGTAAATCTTAACATGCAAAATACTTATTTCAAATTTTAACTCGATATCTCATCTATTTGTTTAGTTACAGTGAGTTTTTTATAAAACAACTGCTCTAACGATTTTGATAAAATTTGCCTTATTTGTAGCCCTTGATGTACCCTACCATATGCAAAAAACAGAATCTTTAAAAAAATTCTCGTGTAGTTGATAATAATAATATTATCTGATTTTCGGGAGTTTTGGGCCGAAAAGGGGGTTGTTTTTCAATATTTGTCAAAACCTTTTTTCGTGAGTCTAGATATGCCTAATGACATGTTTGGTGCAAATTTGTTCGAAATCGATTGAATAGTTTCCTCTTTAGATAATAATAATAATTTGTATTACTTACTCTCCACTTTAATATACCATCCCTCTCCTAATTTAGGCTAATACAATTATGAAGTCACAGTTTGGGTACATACGGGAGTGGGCATGCACTGTGTATTGAAAATACTCCCAATATGGGGGTTTGAGTGCAATGCACTGTTCGTAGGCCGCTTCTCATAGTGTTCAGTGTCAAGCTCACATGTGAATCTGTTTAATAATTTTAATATGTTTGTGAGAAAGTATGGGCCAGTTTCTGGTACGGTTTATTTCTGTGGTGTTGGATTTGTACTTAATTTCAATAAATACTTTTATTATTTGGAGAACTTATGAAACATATAAAATAGAACTATTAAAAATGTGAGCTTTAGAAATAAAATAATGATCGTCTCAGTAAATGTCTTTTACATATTAAAGGATGCAGATTTCAATACAAGAAATAAAACACATGTTTTGAAGCCCTGAGGTATGTGTTTCATTCAAGACAATATTTGCTGTTTTGAAAGCTGTTCATCTTTAACGTTAAATTACAAAACAAAGTTGGTACAAAAATCACAAACAACTTATCGAGAAAACGTATTATGAGTGATGCTCCGACTTCCTGCGAATGTTTTATTTTCCTTTACCTTATCTGTACATTTCAACAGCACGGCGGATTTTGCATTAACATATTGAACCTAGTCAGGAAAGTGGAATCACTTTTTATATAGACGTCTTATTTATTCTGGTTTCCAGTTTATCTATTAGTTTTCGTTATAAAAACGTACACGCTAATATTGTTGATATTATAGTAAAATAAAACTATTTATCTAAAAGTCAAAACACGAAAATTTGCCTGCTAAATTGCAATATTTATTGCAAACCGAATACAAACGAATACTGTCAGATCAGATTAATATCTTCTAGGATTAATGAACTACTTAAAAAACAAAATATCAATTATTAATAAACAATTATACAGGCTGATCAACTCAAGATGGCCACCATTGGGATCTCGGAAACTATAAAAGTTACAACAAACTTTAAATGGGGGACCTTCCATACTTTTCCCCTTGCATTAAAAATACAATATTAAAATTTCCAAAAACTCCGCCATTTTTCCAATATGGCGGCCAACTTAGTTTGTTCAAATTGAAACCCCTATTTTTTATGTTGAATTTAGATTAGGGACACAAATTTAAGACTTTTTTATTTTGTAGTATTTTTTCCTAAACCCAACCGTTTATGATATACAGCCTCTCAAACATTTTCTATTCTGTGATTTTTTTTAATTGGGCCACCATTGGGATCTCAGAAAGTATTAATTTTACAGCAAACTTTAAATTGGGGACCTTTCCTTGTTTTATGAGAAATTAAAAAATATGTAGTTAAAATATTTCTAAATGGCCGCCATTTTCCAATATGGCGGTCATTTTTGAAATTTCTAAAGGAAACCACTACTTTTTATAACGGATTTGGATTTTAAATGCAATTTTAAGACGTTTTTATTCGTGGTATTTTTTTGATAAACGTAACCGTTTAACCGCTAGGAGCGCTGAAAGTTTCACACAATACACACAGTGGTTGCGTTAGCGATTTTTAACAGTAATTTAAGTACTTTTTTTTATAAAATAAAGTATTTGTCAAATTGCAACAGCTTTTTAACATTCCATTGTACCAGATATTGCACTTTGAGTTAAATTTTATTGTTTTCAAATAAATTTTAAAACATGCCTCTAATAAGAGTTGAAGAGTTTCTGAACTGTGTATTGTGTGAAACTTTCAGCGCTCCTAGCGGTTAAACGGGTAAATTTATAAAAAAATACCAAGAATAAAAACGTCTTAAAATTGCATGTAAAATATAAATCCGTTATAAAAAGTAGCGGTTTCCATTAGAAATTTCAAAGTTGACCGCCATGTTGGAAAATGGCGGCCATTTAGAAATATGTTAACTACATATTTTTTAATTTCTCATAAAACAAGGAAATGTTTCCTATTTAAAGTTTGCTGTAAAATTAATACTTTCTGAGATCCCAATGGTGGCCCAATTTAAAAAATCACATAAAATAGAAAATGTTTGAGAGGCTGTATCTATACAATCTTAAAATCTTTCTTCAGAAGTATAATGTGGTAACAATAGATTTCATTAGTTGTACTTGAAATTGTAAAATTTGATTAAACCTACTATTTCATCTATAAATATTTGCTTGATGTAACGCAATGCAATATTATACTAATGGAGAGTTAAATTCTGTATGTATTTTAAAACGCGTTCAAAATATAAATTATAATGTAACATCCTGCCGTTTAAAAAATTTTAAAAACCGTTATTTTAAAATCAGAATCGTCTTATTATACGGTTTAGGCATGAAAATATATGCAATGTATTGTTTTCTAGAATTATAAAAATTTTCTTACTGAATTGTGTAATTTGTTTAGTATTTCAACTTAAATTATAAATTTAGTTTGTTCGAATTTTTCACTTACAACTCATTACATATATCTTCAAAATACAACGCTATCTTTGTGTCAATGAGTTTCTTATTATTTAATTGGTTATCTTTTCCCTCCAAGAGCAACAATTTACTGGTTAAATTATACTTTTCAAACGCCTATAATGGACAACCAATATTAAAATCAAGCTACCAACATTGAAAAGTAAAGTTGATATACGATCACACATTCTGCTCTCTCAGCGTCTACTATATCGATCAAATTATTCGTCTGGTGGATGAACTACTGTTACTACATGTTTATTCAATGCGATGCTCTTTGAGCTATCCATCTTTGGTGATATGTATTCCATTTTATTTCACGACAAATCTATAATGTGGAAATTACTCTTAAATACGTTTAAGATCAAATAGATTTATAAAACGTTACTAATATTTGAATGGTGATTTGTAAAAACCAATTGAATACAGAAAATAAAATGTTCGATTACTGAAAAGAACTTATTATGTTTAGAGACCTTTATATTTATGTTATAAGTTACTTGATCAATTTTACGTAGTGAACTTTACAATTGTGTTGCAATTTTAATATCATTGCATATGTAATAAATATAAAGCGAAGTTGTTATTGGGTTTGTCATACCAACTTTTATATTTTATTATTTTTTATTTAAAACTAGCTGACCCGGCAATGCTTTGCTATTGCTTAATTTGAAACTTTGAAAGCCTGTAATTCGTATCCCTGAGGGCCGATGTAAATTATAATGGGATTCTGCTCATTGATTGATTTACCTAACCTAAAATTATATTCAGTTTTTGATCCAAATCAGTTGTTGATCAAAATCAGCTGTTGATCAAAATCAGCTGTTTTAAGCTTTTCATACGAACAGCTGTTTCTGATAAAATCAAAAGAAATATTTCTTCTTCTTCCTTAAGATTGACCTTCCATAAGATTAACATTGAAACTTTGAGGGCCACTGGGGCGTAGCCCTAATGTCCTAGGACTTTGGTAAATGGCCTAAAACCTTCCCAGGGTTAACCTGTGTTACTATGCAAAATTTCAAAGCAATCGGATGGACGGTTTGGTAACGCATAAAGGACAAACATACAGACAAACGTACAAACATACATTGAATTTTATATATATAGATAATATGATGGTATTTTTGCTTATTCGAAATAAGTTTTGTTTACATAAATTATTTAAAGAAATTTAATAAATAATTTAAGATACAACAATAGTTTTGTCTTTGGTTTAACTTCCCTCTTTGGCATTATCCTTGAATTAAGAAATAATTATATATTTAAATATCCGTTTTTTTTTTTTGGTACTGGATGTACTGGATTGTACTGTACTGACGTACTGGAAAACTTCTTTAAATCATAAATTTTATTTATATTTAATCTACAAGAGTAAGCTTTAGACAGCTGTAGGGATATTGTTTGAAGTTGCTTATTGGGTTTTTCCAACAAACTTGTACATTTTACTTTTTTTTGTAGTTAAAATAAGTGGATGGTAAATCTGATTACAAAAATAATCTTATTTTTTTGGATAGTTTGGATTCAAAACTTTAACTAATTAATTCAGGATTTAAAACATTTCGTTTTAACTTTCTTCAAAACGTTTGTTTGTCGCCATTCTGAATGTTGATAAAATAAATATATATTTTAATTTACCGTCTACAATATTCAATTTGTAACAATCGTGGAATGCGCTCGAAGCAAATTTTTGACAAAAAGAGTGAGGTAAAATTATTTGTTCTAAAATAATCGATTTTCAATAAGGTATATCTCAAAAACTATTGGAAATTTGACAAGAAGTATGTAAAGGAACAATTTTATAGTAAATTTAATTAGATTTCAAGTTTATTTGTTTCTACATTTGTTTCTACAGTGCAAAGTTTCTGAGATATAAATTAAAATTTAAAAAATTTATTTTTCCCACCTCCCTCCCGCCTTTAGCTCACTTCCTAGGGACGGGGATGTTTAGTACGTTTACCTACTAATTATTCTTAACAAAGTCCTGAAGTCAAAAGTTATCGCATATTCCATGCACTCTACAATGTACCCATTGACTGGACTATATATTGTACATAGGTGAGGGTTTTAAGTGGCCGTTTGAATACTTTTAGTATCATTTGAATAAATTAACAGTTAATTTGAATAAATATAAAATATAACTTAAAATCATTCCTTATTTTTTAATAGTACTAACATTTCTGTTATAAATATTTCGTAACCTCTTTTCACGTGATTTACTATATACGTAGAAAGTGGCTCATGATTTACCGGTAGATAAGAGTGTGAAATTTTATTTGCATCATTCGTTAAGACAGAAAGTCGGTAAGTATATTGACAGTTACAGTTATATTTATTATTATTTGAGGATTTTTCCATAACATTTCTATAAATGTTTTAAATGGAAAATTTATAAGCTTTGATTACGCATTTTAAAGTCTGATAGACAGAAAGGAAGTCATATTATTTTTTTGAAAAATTAACACTACTTAAAACATTAACAATCTTAAATAATTAACAATGTTTAAAATTTTGAAAGTTTCTACAATTTCATAAAATCTTTAGGAAATAAAAAACCATATTAAATCTTTTTAGTCAAAGCTTAAGACTTTACTCTATTTTGAATTTAAAAAATATTCAATGTTATAATACACATTATACTCAATGTTATAATGTCCTTTACACTCAATGTTATAATA
>JAGFPH010003834.1:22194-36826 GCA_018207615.1 Philaenus spumarius
AATGTTAGAATATACATTATACTCAATGTTATAATATACATTATACTTAATGTTATAATGTCCTTTATACTCAATGTTATAATATAAATTATACTCAAAGTTAAAATGTCCATTTTACTCAATGTTTTAATACCCTATACATTAAATTATCGTTTGTAATAATATCTTTAAACTTATTATCTGTTCACAGAAACACTTTTTAACTATTTCTTAGTTTGAGTTTACTTCCAACAAAACATTGTTTACACTTGAGATGAAATATTGCCCTATTTATTACCAAAGTGTGTTTTGTGTTTTCAAAAACAAACATCATTACACTAACGATTATTCCGAAAAACCAAACAAAAAACGCGCACTGCAAATCGTGAATGCCTAACGGTTTGGGTCCGGTCGAATCCTCTTCTTTCTTTACTTTCATCGTTGAATTAAAAAACAAATCTCTTTCCCATTTCTTAATCAATCCCGTTTCTACGGCGCTCTGGATCAGTGAGTTTAGCGGCTTCAACGCCACGTGTGCTTTAGTCGTAAGAATGCTGACAGGGTATGCTACAAATACTTCAGGCAGACTACGTAGATGCCTCCGGTGTACTTTTCCAAAAAACTCTGTATTAATTTTCTTCTCTAAAATACTTATGTTTTTGTTCTCCACTATGTAAGTTATAGTCTGCAATTGTTTGTTACAAATTATGTATGTATTCATTATTTCGCTGGTATTTAGTGTGTCTATTAGCAAGTCGTAGTATAATTTATTAACGCAGATTTGTATACCACAATTTTCCAACTCGGTTAGGCTTCTGATTTCCCCTTCCATTGATGGGTTTACTATGAGGCTGTACATGTTTTGTTGGTAGATAGCGTTTATATGCAAACAGTACATCGACCAGGAGATAAACAGAAACCTAAGGTAATCAACCATCGGTGGATTTGGTACCGAATATCCTAGCTTTAAGCTAAACAACATCATAATATGAGTCGCTATTGAAGTGCTCCTACTGTTATGACGACCAAATTTGTCGAACAAATAAAATATAACCGAAAACATCACAAAAGTCACTATAATTAAAAACCAAAAGCTGTTTTCAAAAACTATGAAAATAGTTTTCCACTGAGGGATGAAATTCGGCTCGGGTATGAACCACGTGAACGAATCGAACGAATGCCATCGAGAATAATCTGTCATAGGATATATGACATCAGTCGGAAGAGTTCCTGCGAATGCGAAATCAATATCGTAAACCAAAACATCTTCGACCATTCCCGCAGGCCCATCTGGCGTGTACTCGAACCACTTGTTGGTCTTCAAGTTGTTTGTTCTATACTCAATACTTATATTTAACTTTTCTCCCAACAGGCTGATCAAATTATACTCAAAGCCAGAAGCTTGATGATTGTTTTGGTCAGTTTTCCACTCTTCCGATATATTGTGGGCGTTTGCTACGGAAAAGGGTGGGTACGTGAACGTCTTTGCAATCATTTTGCAACCGTGAAAGTTTGAAAAAGGCTTTAAATCAAACAAGTTGTGTGTTGCGGTTATCTGACTCTTCCTTATAAACACTAAATCCTTAGAGCTTTGAAGCTGGCGACAGGTCTTATCCTGGAAAGGCGAAGCAGTTAAAAGTTCGATCCGGTTCCTACCGTCGAAGTCAGCAAATAATATCACATTTCTGTATACATTCACCTTCCATAAACTGTTTAAAATTTGGATAGATAAATCATGGTCGCCTTGGTCGTTTGTTTCTCCTTGTAGAATTACAAAAATGAAGGAAGCGCGAGGGTTCCATGAATCCCTATACTGCCTCAACAACTTCCATCCAGAACTAGACGCATTAACAGCATACCTTCTATTTGTATATACAACATAGTAAACTGGTTTTATTTGTGGTAAAGTTTTAATTTTTTCTTTCCGAACGGAGTTTGATATCAACAGTTGGTATTTACTGCTTAGTTTTAACAGCAAAGTTTTGATATTATACTCTTCAATCTTGTTTGTTTCGAGTGGTGGAGGGAGAAATACATGCAGTACTTTACCTTCTATAAAGTACAAATCAGTTATCCTCTCTAAAGTTTTATAAAGTTCTGTTGTTTCCGTTTCTGTGATAACTTTATTGGTTAAGTTTTGTGTGCTGATTGACAAAGTGTAAGGCAGGTTGAACACGGCTACGTAGGTAAAGAGATAGTACATTTCTGAAACAATTTAAATATGATATTAGTTTTTCAAGGAAAGAATCTACAAATCAAGTTATCGATGGTATTAGGCATACTAAATTGTATAAATAAATATGTAAATACAAAAACACTTACACCATCAATCATCAAAGTATTGACTTATTATATTTGCAATTCACTAAATATATTAGCAATTAATAACAGAAAATGTTTTATAATTTGGTTTCATTCATTTCACATAAATTTTTTCATATTTTTTATTCTGAAAATCCCATCATGCATACTGGCAGGCGAGTCTATCGGATGTTTACATAAGGTTTATTTGCTAATTTTAATATTTTACAATTTTATTGTAAATGTCTAATTTATATTTTCTTAAAACGTAAAAATCTATCATTTATTTTAATTTGTCATTATATTTTTCAAGAGAGTATTTATGTAACCTGTATAAACTTTGCTTGCTGGAATTTAATAAATGAAGGGCTGAGAAACCAAGGGGTATAAGTGCAGTGAAGTTAGTTTTGAGAAAACTCAGTTTAAATCTAAACTGTTATAATCAAATCCAGGTAAAACCATGATCACTAAAACTAGTATATATTTAATTGCTAATTGCTAGACTAACACAATAACAAAGATTAATTTGATTTTCATCCTCTTATTATTTTGTTATCAGCCAATATTTGATAAAAGTTGTCACTTGTCTTGTACCCCTGGGCTGTACACACGTTCACTGCTTGACACTAAACACTATGAGAAGCAGCTGGACGCACAGTGCATTGCACGCAAAACCCCTTATTAAGAGTATTTCCAATACACAACGCATTGCGTGCTTCGCACGCCAATCCCCGTATTGGTGGTATTTTCACTACTCAATACATTGCATGCTTCGCACGCCAATCCCCTTATTGTGAGTATTTTCAATACACAATGTATAGCGTGCTTCGCACAGCAACCCCAGTATTAGGGTTATTTTAAATAGACAATGCATTGCGTGCTTCAAACGCCAACCGCCGTATTAGTTGTATTTTAAATACACAATGCTTTTCGTGCTTCGCACGCCAACCCTCGTATTGGAATTAATTTTAATACACGGTGCATTGCGTGCTTCGCATGCCAACCAGTGAATTGGGCGTATTTTCATTGCACAATGCATGCGTGCTTCGCACGCCAACCCTCGTTATGGGAGAATTTTAAATACACAGATCATTGCGTGCTTCGCGCGACAATTTTTTAACCTATGTGCTTCTATTAGTGATTTAAAATATTAGTGATTATTACGTAGAAAGGTTCAAAAATAAAAAAGAAAGTAATTTCATTTATGCTGTAAAAAATAAAAGGTCAGCCCCTAGCATAGAAAATAAGAAATTTGCATAATAGTAAACGTGTTAAAATGAATTAGAAGTTATGTAATAAGACATAGGTTACAAGTAAATTACCTATGTAAAGTAAAGCGACTTGCAACACATGTATCCCTTGGCTTCTAAGCTAACTAAACAGATCTTCTACGAAGTAGTTTTCTTTCGCCACTAGATATCAGCACATGATAGACTTACAGTTATATTTTTTGCCCATAAACATTTTAAAATACGGAAGAGCCAGTTTCTGCACTTAACTTCACTATACAAAAAATGTCACTTGTATCCCTCGGCTTCTCACCCTTCAAATGGTAAGGGAGATGCAGGTTTAAGTGATCTTGCTGATCAGTTAGTTTCATACAGTATCTAATCCAATCAAATCTGACGTATTTTTTTTTTTTTTTTTAATATTGTCTACAAACCTTCACTTAACGGGGACCAAAATAAGGTTTCAGAATGAAAAATTCATTTCTCTGTCGGTAGACAGAAGATCGAATTAGCTCAAAACTGTTGCAAAATTTGTTGATGGAAACTTTTCGTTAACCGCTGTCGTTGGGTGAATCGGTGAAAACGTCACGGTTTGAAAGTAAAACAATTCGTAACCCTCTTTCTAAAACATAATCAAATACGTTAAAAGTTTCTGCTAAAAATTATTAAAATTTGTAAGTTAAAATGTTTTGTATTCTACCCAAATTTACAGCAGGGGTGTCCAAAATTATGTTGTACATCAAAATATTTAACAATCCCTTGGTAAACAAAATGTCAAGCGCTTTTTAAATTGTTTTATTTCTTCTAAATACTACCAAAATATTGTACATGAAACTTTGTTTGATAATTTCAACGCTTAGCACAGGGCGAAAAGAAATTTGGTTAGTGTTTATTTTATAGAAGTAATTAAGGCTACGCGAAATATATTGTCACACGTAGGCCAAGCTGAAAATTATGTTTTACTTTATACACAAAAATTACTACAAATAAACAGTACCAAAAACTAGAACATACTTTCTCACAATCATATTTAAATTGTTATCACGTTCTTTTAATTACGTCTTAAACGTGTTAAACGTCTTTCTAAGGACGCACATGTAAGCTTGAGACAGAACACTATGAGAAGCGGCCAATGCATAGTGCATTGCTCGCCAACTGCCGTATCGGGAGTATTTTCAATACACATAGCATTGCATGGTACGCACGCTAACCCCCGTCTTGGGGGTATTTTCAATACACAATGCATTGCGTGCTTCGCACGCCAACCCCCGTCTTGGGGGTATTTTCAATACACGATGCATTGCGTACTTCGCTCGCCAACCCCCGTATTGTGAGTATTTTCAATACAAAGTGCATTGCGTGATTCTCACGCCAAATACCGTATTGGAAGATTTTTCAATACACAGAGAATTTTAAGCCTATGTTAGGAGAGTAACTAATAAATACCAGTAGTTCTGTGAACAGTAGACCTCGCTCGTTAAAATAAAAAAATGTGGTTTTGAGCTTAAGTAAAAAATAGTGTTCCAGTAAGGAAGTAAGCAGAAGGTTTAGCCATCGGAATATTATTTTGCAATTCCTGCGATTCCGGGTTTCTAGTTCTCGTTTTTTTCTTTTCTTGAGCTTCAACTGCTAAAGATTTTCTTTTAGGAGGCATTTTGTTTTATTTAGGTTAATAACGTGGAAGGTAACTAAAAATATCGCGTTATTGAGGGAAAACATAGAATAAATATTTACATGTACTTAAATAACTAAAACTTAACAACGTATTTACATTTCCACATTATACTCCATATTAGAAATATTGAAAACAAACGATGGTAAATCGTCGTGATAATGATCTCAAGCCATGTACTAACACTTCCCACGCTGTCCAACGGTAATTTTTTGTATGGCCTTTATCGCCGCTAGGCTTCATTTGTTTCATCTCATTTTGTAATTCAAGTAAAGCTAAGTCATATACTTTATGAAATAATAATTTACAAGTATACAATTCAATTCTTTGATTTATTCTCTACACTTTCTTATAATAATATGTAATTTTTGGGCAAAGGATATATTCCTATTCAAAATAGGCCTAGTTTTGTTAGCAGTCTTGTAGTAGGAACATAAAAACTAGTGTTTTCAAAATAAGAAATTTTAAATTGATAAATACTTTTATACAGTTCTATTTAGAACTAAATTACGAAACTTTCTTACATATATGAAAAAAATTACAAAAAGTTTTTACTACTTTTTATGTAGGCCTAATGTTGAACTTTTTATTTTCGTTACTGAACATGCTTCCTTCTTGAGCTAATAACTTTGTGAATTTTACTGCAATCATTTTTTTACTGACATATATAAATTATTTGACCCTTTATCTACAAAAAAGCTATGGAACAATTTTGAATTGGTTTAGAATAAACGTATAAAAACATGGTTGAACTACAAAAACATTGACCATTTTTTAACAAATTCTAAATTGATCCAATAGTTTTCTCTCTAGCTTTGTTTACATACAGATAGACATATAGACGGACATACAGACAGACATTTTGTGAACACATTTGTTTTAACTCAGGAGGTCCCAAAACGGATATGTCCACAAAAATCTCAACATCGATTGTGTTTGCGATCACTATACTGTCTCTATACTACAGTATAGTAAAAAAGTAGCAGTAGTTTATATGCAAAAAAATGGAAGAACTTTTATGTTTTAATCAAGCAAATCATAAAACTTTTTAAAAAAATATTAATGTTATCTTATTAATATTACTACAAGTTATTACTCAACCTGCGATTTTTTTATTTTTTATTTGCAAATACAAGTAATTCAAATAATTTGTATGCCTGTATATAATTTATTGCAGTAATGACATAATGTTCCGAAATATTCAGATTATCATTTAGCTGACATTATTCATACTGTTATATTTTCAATTTAAAAAACTTTAATAAATAACTTATGTATATATAGCCTAAGCATACCAATAATAACAATATAGACTTAAATTTAGTTTTATTTAAAGAAAGTAATAATTTAAAGTTAATAACAAGTAGACAGTAAATTAGTATTACCTGTTCCCAACATATCACTGAATCGTTATAGCAAAAATGTAGCACTGCCAGTGTTATAATTGAAAAAGCAAATTTTATTAAATAGAGGACAATTTATTAAATTGACCTTAACGAGGCTCTTGTTAAAAGCAACTGCGTAGAAAACACAATGTAAGTACATTAATAATAGAGCAGAAAATAAATTGGCCAAGACGAGTCAGTATTAATATATCCATTGCAATTAGTCATTGGCATATGTATTCTGGGAAATTGGCTTCTCGGCTAAATTTAGTAATTTAATAAATCATGCAAATAACTTTACTTTGTGTATTGAGGTTTCTTTGGCTTCTCATTATGATGAGTGTGTGTAAAATATCTCCCTACATTGTGAATGTTGTTTTCAAATTCATAACCCCTAAAAAGCTAATTTAAGCGGTGTATAATAAATTAAAGACATTTTAGACTTACCACAACTGCAGGCCGACACCATTGAATTTTAAATTTAATTTTAAATTAAATGTTTCGAATAAAATTTATTTACGCTCAAATAATTTGTATTTTTTTAAGATAACAGCAATAAATTCCAACATAAAACGTTTTGCAAAAGTAAAACATTGAGGGTAATACACAACATAAACTCTCAATGTTGGGTGTTTAGTAAAATATATTATTTGCCTATTTTTTACTTTTGAACCGTTCTGATAAATTAGTTATTAGTAAGTAAATTATACTTTCTGATTATATATTTTGATATCTTTCCTAACTTAAAAAGTTATTAAACTAATTAATTGGTTGTGTGTTTAAAACAAGACAAGAAAAATATTTATTTACTGGGTTCTAATATTATGCTTGCTTCGCTAACCGACCCCGAAGTTGACCCATGGCGAAGCAAATGAAAACAAATTAATTGTATACTCTAATATTTTCTCTTAACCCCACACATTGCTAATGTAAGAGAGATATCGAAATAGACACGACAAAGGCCAATAATCAGAATTGTGAAATGTGTTGTAATTTCCCCATTAATATTGACATAATCATTAATCAACATTTCAAACAAATATTGATATTGCTAATTAAAGGAAATTATATAATAACTTATGTAACACCAGATGTTTGCGTTATAATAACGTAAGCCTTTTGTTTTCTTTTACCTAATCTAAAAAAAACAGTTTCTTGTGGAGAAACATTACCTGATTATAAATTCGAGAAATAAACGTGTTTGGTCCATTGTAGGGCTGACCTAAATTCACGTAAAGTTTTTGAAAAAATCAGCTCATTTATTTAAAATATGTAACAACAGGTGTTTAAATTGAATTATAATCCAGTACGCAATTTCTATAGAATTTTGTTTGTATTTGCTTTTAGACTGTAATCTAACCTAAAAATGCATTTGGTTATGAATAGTAATAAACAGATTCTAAATTTGCTAAGTTGGTTGATATGGTAATGCACGTAAATAACATGTGTCGCTAATCTTTTGATCCGAGCAGCTATTAAAACTGATAGGAAGCTAATGTTTTTGAATGTTTTTTTAATTATCAATGTAAGGTAATTGGGCGATTTCCCCCAATCATAAACCCGTGTGCATTTTGTGAGCGATATAATTCGAAAGGTAATTAAATTTACTTCAATCCTGTGCAAAGTTATTTCAAATATAGTTTCCGGAACAAGGAACAAAATTGATAAAAAGATCCCGATAACTGTTTTTTTCATCATCAATGTAAGGTAATTATGGTAATTTCTCCCACTCATAAATCCGAGTGCAATTTGTGAGCTATATCATTCGAAAGGCAATTAAATTTACTATAATCCTGTGCAAAGGTCTATTTGGAACAGTTTCCGGAACAAGGAACAAAACTCATAGGAAACTCTCATTATATAATACTAGTTATTTCCTGATAAAAAAAATTCGGCTATAGTAATGCGGAAGTGCTGCTTACGGTTTTTTTTTAAATGACGTTAAAAATTTATTTGAAATATTCTGTAAGATTAACATTACGCAAATTATTAACAAAGTACTTATATTGGTAGTCAGCTGATTTTATTAAAAATTAAAAGTAATTATTTCGATATTACTGTAGAGCTGAATCTCCACATTTAGTCATTAGCAACTTCAGTCAATAAACATTTTAAAATTAGTTAGTACAAAATTGGTTTTGTGTTTGGTGTATTTCAGTAAAGTTTTGTAGAGATATAACATTAGTTAAAAATCTACAACTACTAAAAAAGTTCTACAACTATTTTTTGGAATATTTATATTTAGCTCACTATATTGGAAGCTGGAAATTTAGAAAGATAAGAAATTAATAAATTTTATTTGAAATTAAGTTTTATTTTAGAAATACAATTACAAATCTTGCAATGTACTATATAATGTACTATATTATTATAATGCATTATAATAATAATAATGTGCAAATAATAGAATGTGTGTGTTACCTACTTTATATATTATTTTTTATTTACATATTTTCTCCATTATTTTTTGCAAAAAGTAATAGTAAGTAATATTTTGAAAAAATAATTGTACACTATAATTCCAGTCCAATAATTATTCACAAATGCAAGTTTGATGCTGATGGTTCTTTTTATTATAGTAATAATTTTATTAAATTTTATTTTGATTTCTAAAAAAAAAATACAAAAATTAATAATAATATTTGTAACACTTAGGGCTCGGCAGGAGTGAAAAAATATTTCTGAGTTTCCGGAGATCTTTAAGTGGCGCAGCTGTACTCTACTACCATTGAATTTGTGTGAGTTTTATTTTTCCACAAGTAAATATGATAAACTCGGGTACTACACTCGATTCCACGTTCACCGTGCAGTACAGGTCTTACGGGAGAATATATATGCTACTACCATTACAGAGGACATCACGTTTTTTGTCATGCGGGTTGCGTCAACTGACCGAGCGTTGCATGGGATTTGATGTTTTTTAGTTGGCTAGTATCGCTGAGACTGTCGTATGGCTAACATGGCTTATGGGCGCTCTGTACTGCACGGTGAACGTGGAATCGGGTGTAGAAGGTTAAAGTCGTAACGCTGAATGTAAACGTACTGAAATGAGCATGCGTGACAATGTACGGTAGTATGTGTTATTAAACACAGCTTTCTCACACACATTGGACATTAACGGATATATTATTTTTCTAGTATTCCTCCGCGAGCAGGTTGATGTGATAACCACCAGAGTGCAGGCTAAACACTCGAGTAGCGACACAAATTCGACACGTAAATGCTTCCACAATAAAGCAGAACTTTTAGACATAAATTATCAACATTTTTTAAATTACTATTATTTTTGAGAGACAACTGAACTTCGAATGTGGTGAGCTTTTTATATTTTTTATATTTGCATTATTGAATAAGAACAAAATCGCAAACTTTGATTTTGATATAAGTCAAAGAACCAATTTGGTTAAAAACAAATATACAAACTAAATGATATCCACATTTTGACTGTAATACCCTTTAAAATTACATATTCCTAATAATTTTCTGATCATTATTACTCAAGTAATGTTACGCGTCTTAAGGGAATTGAAATTCAAGATGGAGGCTGGGTCTGCCTAGCTTAAACAAGAAATTAGTAAAAATACATATTACAATTTTCCATTAACCCTAGAAGTGTTAAAACGTTTTGAGATTTTGCCGTTTTTGTAATTTATTTTTGCAAGCATTTTCTTCAAAAATTCGCCGATAATAGTAATTCTATCCCAATCCAAAAGTTTTCCATGGATTTTTTTATAGAAAAAGGTCCAAAGAAATCATAAAATCAATTTAAAAAATTGATTGATGTAAAATTTTAAAAGTTATTAGCTCAAGAAACAAGAAAATGTTCGGTAACAAAAGGAAAAAGTTCAACTTTAGGCCTACGTAAAGAGTAGTAAAATTAGTTTGTATTTTTTTCAAATTGTAGAAAAGTTTTGTAATTCAGTTCTAAATAGAACTTTATACAGATATACAGGGTGGAACAAAGTTACCGTAGTGTTAAACTTTTTGTGTGAATAAAGTAGACACTAAATGTAGTAAAACTGTTTATTTAAATATTTCCGTTTCGAAAAATTATGAACAACAGAGGTATTTTTTCATATTTTTAGAAATTTGGTACTTTTATAAAACAAACCTTAATTTTCTCAGCGTATAATTACTCGCATTGATACTCTAATTACATATTCGAATTCCCCATAAAATTTTAAATAAAGATAATTATTAATTATCTACATTATTAATAATTTGGACTTAATTATTTGTTTGAAATGACGGTTGAAAGTTAAAAAAAGTCATTTTTAATTAAATTATTAATTCTTTTAAACACTCATAAAACTGTATCGATTTTATTTGAGAACTTTAACTGAAACTAACATAAAACAAGATGCTGTCGTTTATGTTGAAGCAAAATACATGGTGAACCATAGACCAGTAATTCAGTCGGAACATATCAGACAATGAGGGAATGATATGATTAATATCTATATGTAAGTAGATAAGATGTTTGGCTGCATCCCTTCAGAATTCAACCAGCCATCCATTAATAAGCCTTTTAAAATTAAATAACTTATAATTTTTAAACAGACGTAGCTTGCTCGGGAGATTTTGATACACAACTTGTGCTATATAATAGTTAGTGACATACGTTTTTATTAGCTTGTTAGACTTCATCCTAAAGAAATTTGAAGAACGCGTTAAATTTTCATGATCAACTTTTTTCAAAAATGTTATAATTTTTAAATATATAAGTGGCCAGGGTTCTTACACTCAGTACTTTAAAAGTGTCAAAAACATCGTTTGAGGAAAAACTTCGGCTCTTTTTAATATTGCTTTCTAAATTACATTAAGTGGATCAAGAATCGGACTGAAAGCCCGCCCCAAGCTGGAAATCCAGAATGTCACTAAGTGGCATTAATTTTTTCTTTTAAAACATAACCTGTTCAGTAAATTTCATTCTCTTATCAAATATTACCCCTAGATATTTATAGGACTCGACGCCTTCTATGTTTCCACATAAACATGTATTATTAAGGTAATCACCACATGTGTGCAGTTTTAAGCTATTATTTTTGAAACCTGTATTTGCCCTTAATGATAAGGGTAGAAACTAATTTTAGAGACGTTAAGTGATAAAAAGTTTCTATCAAACCACTTTTTTACGTCCGATAGCAATTTAAGAGCTTTAATTTCAACGTCTTCCCAACTATCGCCTTCAAATAAAATGGCTCTATCGTCATAAAAAAGAAATAATTTTCTCTCGATGGGTAAATTATTCCAGTTATTTATGTAAATTAGGAACAAAATAGGCAATAGCGTACTTCTCTGAACAACCCCATAGTCAACCGCGATCTGATCACTATTAACTCAAAACGTAGACACAATTTGTTTCCTGTTAGAAAGATAGCTCTCAAACCACGAATAAGATTTGCCACGGCAACCTCATAATGCTAATTTACGCAATAGTTTGCTACGATCGACAGAGTCGAAAGCCTTAGCGAGGTCTAAAAACACTACAACGTTACGTCTGTTAGGACTGACCGCATCATTAATGTTACGAGTAGGATGAAACAAAGCATCGGATATACCCTTATCCCGTCTAAGCCCCTATTGACACATTGACAGTCACGTAAAACATAGTTTAAGTTTAAAACAGTAACTAACTGGTTCTTAACGACTTTTTCTAAACATTTTGCAAAACACGCTTAGTAGAGGAATAGGACGAACATTTTTCTCCTGTTATGTTATTAGATTTGTACAGTCGAAATACTTGAGCAATTTTAAATATATTAGGAAATTCAACTAATATAAGACTTAAATTAGTTAATTAATTTGATAATTAATTGATATTAATTTGATAATATTAGGAATAAGTAAGTTGTAGGCGAAGGTTAAATGTAACAGATTTAAAAAATAGAAACTGTAAATAAATGTAGTACGGTTGCACTGATTTATCTGTGTTTCTACGGTATGTTATATGAAAAATTTTGGGGGGAAATTAAAATGTAACCGGGAATACAAACCTTGAACTCTGCTTCTGATCTTCTCTTCTACGGGCGTAACTGGTAAGCACTTCTTTTCATGTACAAATATGATAGCAATACCTCCCTCATTTTGTTCCTCATATTTTTTGTGATATCACTCAGTTTTGCCTGTTTGCAAATGATTCGCACAAGTGAAGACAAGGTTGTAACGATCTTTTTACGGCCAAGAACCTGCTTTGGTGTTATTATACAAATTTTATTTTCCAGAAAATGTTAGTTGTCCATTACTTTGAAAAGAAGTATGATATTAAGCTCTAGTTTGCACCGTTCCGTTACTCTATTAGTAAGCTTTTCAATTGTGTACTACATGACCAACCTTTATGGTTGAAATTGTTATCACCCCTTACTGGGGTTAAGCCTTCCAAAATCATAGAGGGTCAGATATATAAACAAAATTTCTTGTTATGCAACACAAGGTATATACAAAGTTTGTTAACTTATTTTCAGTAACAGAAATAATGAAGGCGGTTAAGGGGACTCCCTACTGAAAATAGGGGTTTTTCTATAATAGGCCTTTTTTAATTATGAACCATTCATTAGACATTTATTAGAACCTAAAAAATGGTTTACACTTATAGGAATTGTAAAAAAAAAATACATTTTACATACCTTTTTGAGTTCTTTTAGTTAGTTTTAGGCAAAAAATAATATGTTTTTTTAAATCTCTTATAACGTTTTTACTACTGAACCAATTTGGCCGTTTGATATCATGTTTTAAAGTATATAAAAAGCACTAACTTTTTGGATATAGTCATATTCTTACCACTGAAAAATTAGTAGTTATGAACTTACAAGAAGTATATATTATACAACAAATTTGTGATTTACATTTTTTTTTTTTTGTCCTAGAGGAATAAAAATACCCAAAAAGTTGCACTATAAGCTACTAAAGATGTGGTAAAAATTTCATCACTGTAGCTTTAGTTCAAAAAGTTATAAGAACCTTTGTGTAAAAAATATTAATATTGAAAAGTTGCGGGAAATCGCGTTTAAAGATTGCATTAGTTATTTTAGCAGCCACAGAGAGGAATAGCTTGCACAACCAGTATTTGTAATCAAGATATGTTTTACTTACATATTGGAGGCATTGATGCCTAATAATAAACATTGTTGTCCTTCTTTACAATTACTTAAAAGAAATAAAAACATTTTTTAGTCCAAATTGCAAACATAAAGAAGTTCACCTCGACCAAAAGTAGGTGCACGCATTGCTTTGAATACATTTTTCACACTGATATAAAGAACTTTTATTTCATATATTATGTTTTTCTTGATCCTTATAAACTATAAAATCAGGAAAAAATTCAAATTTTTTTTTTTTTAAGTAATTTTTCAATAGGGAATCCCCTTAAAGGGACTTTATGAAAACTCTGTATATTTTGTCACTGCAAATATAAAATAAATATCTAAGCATGATAATATACTTATATATCATACTAGTAAATTAACACTGAACACAAAATGAATTCTTTACTATTAAAACTACCAAAAAGTCTACATATTTTTCTATAATGGCAAACAACAAGGTTACTGCCAAGTAACACGCTTACTAGAGAAATAGGACGAACATTTTTTCCCCGTTATGTTATTAGATTTGTGCAGAGGAAATACTTTAGCAATTTTAAATATATTAGGAAATTCACCATTTATAAGACTTAAATTAATTAAGTGAAGCAGAGGTTTTACAAATTGGTCGATGTTATCTTTGAGAAGGGATGCCGGGACGCCATCCAAACCTGGAGCAGATCCGCCTCGCAATCTACTTACATATCCAATCATATCGCGTTCTGTAATATGACGAAGAACAGAGTCAGATTTTATCTTATAAATATTGTCATTTAATATAGGTTCTCCTCCAGAGTCAATATTACAGGCCAGGTTACATTTGACATTACAGAAGAAACTATTGAAATCGTTTGCTACAACGTTAAGAGTATTGAGATTTATCTCAGTTTGAGAATGGGGAAAGACTCTTTTTTATTCATTCTGCCGCTTCGAGTTAGTCCCACGCTGATTAATTTTCCTCCTATAATAGTCTCTTCTAACAGC
>JAGFPH010003834.1:46826-85109 GCA_018207615.1 Philaenus spumarius
GTCCCACGCTGATTAATTTTCCTCCTATAATAGTCTCTTCTAACAGCTTTTAAAATTCTACTAGCTGACCCGGCAATGTTTCGCTATTGCTTAATTTGAAACTTTGAAAGCCTGTAATTCGTATCCCTCAGGGTCGATGTAAATTATAATGGGATTCTGCTCATTGCTTGATTTACCTAACCTAAAATTATATTCAGTTTTTGATCCAAATCAGTTGTTGATCAAAATCAGCTGTTGATCAAAATCAGCTGTTTTAATCTTTTCGTACGAACAGCTGTTTCTGATAAAATCAAAAGAAATATTTCTTCTTCTTCCTTAAGATTGACCTTCCATAAGATTAACATTGAAACTTTGAGGGCCACTGGGGCGTAGCCCTAATGTCCTAGGACTTCGGTAAATGGCCTAAAACTTTCCCAGGGTTAACCTGTGTTACTATGAAAAATTTCAAAGCAATCGGGTGGACGGTTTGGTAACGCATAAAGGACAAACAGACGGACATACATTGAATTTTATATATATAGATTTACATTATTTCTGTATAATATAAAGAAACGTATAAGGTCAGAGTTAAAAGGATGTTCCTTTACTTGTTTGCTAAGTTTATCGCTAGTTCTAATTGACCGTACAAGACCTTGAGTAGTCCAAGATTTTAGTTTTTTTTATCCCGTGAGATAGAAGATGCAACGGTTTTCGTTGAGCTACTTACAAGGTAATCAAGAATGTTTTGAAACGCTAAAGGTTATAATGTTTTACATCTTGAGAAGAAAGTACGGAGTCCCAGTTCTGACAAGTCAATAATCGAACAAATTTACATTTGTCAATAAACGTCGCTGTCTCATAAGTTAAGTTTGTCTTAGAAAGTCGAAAAAGACTTACTATAAGTCTGTTGTTAAGACTTACTGTTAAAGTCTGTTTAAAAAATGTTGCAATGTCTCGAGTTGCAAAAATTAATACATTTAAAAAAAATTGCTTTACGAAGGCAACAATGAGCTACTAAACTAAAATAAACATAGGAAATGTATTTTTTTTTACCTAAAAACTATTGGTTTCGTGTGTCAATTTATTAATCTCGTTCTGAAATTTAATAACATACAATTTAAAATGAACATTTTGGATACAAATTTTAGAACACGGTTTTATACTGCCAACAATGCGTCCAACAATGTGTACCAGATGAACAATGTCTGCAAGTATATTTTCTTAAGTTTAAAAAAGTTCTTGTTGTTAATACGTATGCAATAATACTAATAAACAAGTATCTTACAGGTACTCATGATTTGTATACAGAGAGACCATTAAGACCCTTTAAGCCACTTTATTATTTTTGTTACTGAAAATAGGTTAACAAAACTTTGCATATACCTTGCATTGCATAACAAGACAAATGTTGTTAAATATCTGAACATCTATGATTTTTGGACTTACTGTAAGGGGGTTAACAATGTTACCTCTTCAGGGGTCGCGTCACGGTCTAATCGAACGGGGTTTTCGTATTTTAATTATAAAAAACGAGCGGAGGTTCTAAAATCTTCCACCCCTCCCATACCTCCACACAAACTGCTTCACTACTTAGTTATGACACCAGCACTCTTCGCGGATGCTTCGGTTGGCAGCTGTACTGCAATCGGTCTACCAACTGTTTTTTTCCACCGTGCGCGACCCTTCACGTTGGTAATATTTGGGTTTCTGTTGTTCAGAACAATATTCTGTACTACTGCCAAGATAAATATAAATGAATAAGAAAGTATTTCAAATCTTTGAGGTTATAATATGAATATAAATACAACCTTTTATTATTATATACAGGGTGTATCAGGAAGAAACGGAAAGAATTGCAGGACGTGTTCTACTGGTGAAAATAATGAAAAAAGTTCCTATAAACATAGGTCCGAAAACGCTTCGTTTTCCAGATATCCGCCATTTTGTTTTTTGTACAAAATAATTCATATCTAGCGAACGGTTTTACTGATTGAGTTCAAACTTGGTATGAAGTTTAACCTGACAATGATATACCTCAAAAAAATAAACGATTAAATCCAATCATGCGTTTCAAAATGGCGGCTGTTTGAAAATTTCAAACCTAAATTACTCCAAAACCGTACATGTTAACGAAAAATGTCAAGACACCTTTTTTGTAGCCCTTTTGAATCCCTATCGGATGGTGTAACTGTCAAAACAATCGGATGAAGGATAATAGCTAAGTTAAAAGGTAATGACAACAAATGTCCATACAATATTGTAGTATTTACTGTGTTTGTATAGGATGCCGAGTTGAACAAACCAATTAGTACACATAACTTAACTGTTGTCCTTCATCCGATTGTTTTGTCAGCTACCCCATCCGATAGGGAATCAAAAGGGCTACAAAAAAGGTGTCTTGACATTTTTCGTTAAAATTTACGGTTTTGGAGTAATTTAGGTTTGAATGGTTCAAACAGCCGCCATTTTGAAACGCATGATTGGATTTAATCGTTTATTTTTTTTTTTTTGAGATATATCATTGTCAGGTTAAACTGCATACCAAGTTTGAACTCAATCAGTAAAACCGTTATCTAGATATGAATTATTTTGTACAAAAAACAAAATGGCGGATATCTGGAAAACGAAGCGTTTTCGGACCTATGTATATAGGAACTTTTTTCAATATTTTCACCAGTAGAACATGTCCTGCAATTCTTTCCGTTTCTTCCTGATACACCCTGTATAATATAATCATTTGTACAAATTTAAATAAGAGACACCCATTCGTTTAACTTCTTTAGGTATTTTTTTTTTATGGTCATTTTCCAATAGGGAATCCCCTTAAAGGGACTTTATGAACACTGTATATTTTGTCACTGCAAATATAAAATTGATATCTAACACTTAAATCAAACTAGTAAATTAACACTAAACACAAATTGAATTCTTTACTATTAAAACTTCCACAGAGTCTACTTATTTTTCTATAATAGCAAACAACAAGGTTACTGCCAAGTTGATTATTGTTGAAATACATTCCAAGTTCAAATCAAACAAACCGCACGATAACGTTGTGTCCTCGTGAACAAGCCGGCGGTTCAGACGATCCAACTCTTCTCTTGAAGTGTTCGTTTTCACCGAATGCAAAGCCTTGCAGACTCGAAACCTAATTTTTCGTATTTCCGCTTCGAGAAATGTACACGATACAATGCTCAAACCAAAGTACGTCACGGAAATCGCTATCAAAAATGACTGTCCGAAAAAAAGGGATTCCATTTGAAAGTTGATTAACACTGCAGAATTAATAAACCATATAAGCACATTTATGGAGAAGATGACGAGAAATTTGCTGTAGTAGTCTTTGATGTAGACAATCACTTCGAACAGCTGATTGAGAGATGTGCTCACAATCTTCAACTGTTGAGTTTGGTCATTGTCCGGTGCAGCGTGACCGTCGGTGTCGGCCACTATGTCGGTTATACAATTCCCCAATGCTTGCATCCGTTGACAGACTGCGGAAATTGATAAGCAAAAGTTTCCCATTGTAGTCCAAAATATTCCCAGACAATACACGCGAAAAGTATGCAAGGCGAACGACAACGCAGGGGCGTCGAAGAAAGGAGCGGCAGGGAGAACACATAAAAGTACGGTTAAAAATATCACGTTAGTTACGGTACAGATAGTACAGTAAAATCTAACTTTCAAGTGGTTTATGGAGTGACCTAGAACTTGGATTTTTGCATCGACTATTTTCAAAATCTCAAATACGAATACAAAGCTTTTGCACCGTTTCAAGGCGTACCACAGTACGTGCAGAACACTGAAATCCCGAAACACACCGCCCAACATCACCAGATAGTGTCCGTTAAAACCGAAGCGAATCACTTTGTAACATGCCAACGAACCGACAACAGGCACTAAACAGAGCACTAGTTTGTTGTACTTTACGTAGATATCGTTTGGAGAAAGATCTGTAAAACAAACTACAGAAATTCCTAACAAAATAGACAAAAGCCTGAGTGGGGCAAAACTCCAGAACACGTCACGAGACATGTCGGAAAAACAATTGAACGTTGGTGAACAAAACTTGCGTAATACCTAATCATTTATGTGTTTTCCGTACTGTTGCTATGGTTACGACGTATTGTTGTAAAAGCTTCAGTGAACACGGGTATGAATAAGTTAACTTATTGCAATATTTCGCAAGACCTTCTCTGATGAGTGAAATCAATAGACAAATATTATATGTCGGTTATAATAATTAAATCGATCGTATTTACATTTTCGTGTCTTTACGACTTTGCTTCGAAACATCGTGGCCATTTTCTTTCCGTATCTAAAGTTTATTAATTTAAAATGCTGCGTTGAATGGACTTGGACAGTTAGCAAGGATAACAAGTTATTTGATATTTAAAATTTTTAAATACATTAATCACCTAATATAAATTTCTAAAACTATAAAATTGTTTTTCCACCATTTTATAAATGTACTAGCTGACCCGTACGGCGTTGCCAGTGGTGGTTGGTATTTTCAGTCTTTTTAACGTAATTTTATTCTTTTTAAGTGTTCAGTCAGTGAGTGGTATTTGGCTTTTATATATATAGATCTTAAATAATAAATGCACTATTGTCATAATAATAAAAGATCTGAAATTATGATTTTAGTAACTTTTATCCCCCCAAACCCATCATAAAATTTCGAAATTTTTTATACCCTTTCTTAGTGAGCACCTATGGCCCTAGAGGAAGCTACATACCTAATTTCATTCCAATCCGTTAGGTAGTTTTGAAGAAATCGTGATTTAATAACTTTGATCCCCCCCCCCCCCCTAAAATTTCGAATTTTTTCAAACCCTTTCTTAGTGAGCACCTATGGCCCTAGAAGAACCTACATACCAAATTTCATTCCAATCCATTCGGTAGTTTTGAAGAAGTCGTTTTTTAATAACTTTGATCCCCCCAAGCCCTCCCTAAAATTTCAAATTTTTTCAAACCCTTTCTTAGTGAGCACCTATGTCCCTAGAGGAAGCTACATACCAAATTTAATTCCAATCCGTTCTGTAGTTTTGAAGAAGTCATTTTTTAATAACTTTGATCCCCCCCAAACCCCCCAAAAATTTCGAATTTTTTCAAACCATTTCTTAGTGAGCACCTATTTCCCTAGAGGAAGCTACATACCAAATTTCATTCCAATCCGTTCTGTAGTTTTTGAGAAATCGTGATGAGTGAGTCAGTGAGTCAGTGAGTCAGTGGGTTTTGGCTTTTATATATATAGATAGATGAATCGTTTAAAATGTTGATCTATATATATAAAATCCAAATACCCCTCACTCACCGACTCATCACGAAATCTCAGAAACTACTGAACGGATTGCAATGCAATTTGGTATGTAGCTTCCTCTAGTACCCTAAGTGCTCGCTAAGAAAGATTTACAAGAAATTCGAAATTTTAGAAGGGGGTTTGGGGGGTCAAATTTACTAAATCACGATTTCTCTAAAACTACTGAACGGATTGGAATGAAATATGGTATGTAGCTTCCTCTATTTGCCATAGGTGCTCGCTAAGAAAGGATTTCTAAAAATTCAAAATTTTAGGGGTATTTGGGAGGGGTATAAGTTACTAAAAAACACCACCGAACGGATAAAATCCCTCGTAGTTTTGTAACATAACCAAATTTAAATAATTTAAACATGATAATGGCTTGGAGAAAATTTTGTAAACTTTAATTATTTCAACTAGAATCTATATACAGGGGTGGCAAAAAGTCCCGGAACAACCCAATATCTTTTTCCAGGTTCCACTTACACAATTGAAACTTTGCAAATTGTTTATGGGTATAAAAAACTACTTTTTTAGAATATGGCTGATTTTTCACCTCCTCTGGGGGACGGCCAGTCAGGAGTCGGTGAAAAATCTTAAATGTAAGCATGGGTTGTTATGCATATCATTTTAAAGGTCTTGATGAGACAAACACAACGACATAATAAAAATGAAAAATGGATGATCCTGAAAAAAGTTATGGCTGTTCAAAGTTTTGATATGCTGCATGTTAAATGAGCCTTATTCTAAGTTTGAATAAGTTTATTCAGTCCAGAGGAGATGAAAAATCAACTGTAGCATAAACAAGTAGTTCTTTATACCCGTAAACAATTTGCAGAGTTGAACGTGTAATACATGGAACATGTAAAAATAAATTAAACTTAGAATAAGGCTCATTTAACATGCAGCATATCAAAACTTTGAAGAGCCATAACTTTTTTCAGGATCATCCACTTTTCATTTTTATTATGTCGTTGTGTTTGTCTCATCAAGACCTTTAAAATGATATGCATAACAACCCATGCTTACATTTAAGATTTTTCACCGACTCCTGAAGGGACGTCCCCCAGAGGAGGTGAAAAATCAGCCATATTCTAAAAAAGTAGTTTTTTATACCCATAAACAATTTGCAAAGTTTCAATTGTGTAAGTGGAACCTGGAAAAAGATATTGGGTTGTTCCGGGACTTTTTGCCACTCCTGTATATAAAATCCAAATACCACTCACTAACTCACTCATCACAAATCCAAAAACCACAAAACGGATTGGAATGCAATTTGGTATGTAGCGTCCTCTAGGGCCGTAGATACTCGTTAAAAAAGTTTTTCAACAAATTCTAAATTTTAGAGGGGGTTTGGGGGAGGGGTCAAATTTACTAAAAAAACCACAAACCGATTCTAATGAAATTTGGTACGTAGCTTCCTCTCGGGCCCTATGTGCTCGCTAAGAAAGGTTTTAAAAAAATTCGAAATTTTAGGGGGATTTGGGGGGTTAAACTTACTAAAAATGCCCATAAGAAATACATAGTGTAATATATTTCTTGATATTTTTTTTTTTTTTTTGTTAATATACATTTAACTTTGATTTGTCTATCTGTGCAAAGCCGGATCGTTCCAGCTAGTAGTATTATATTTTGTATTTGTAAAGGTACCCATATCATACCTATTTTTATATTTTGGATTTCAAAATGTATTTTTGTAGTCTAAACACATAGTAAAAACATCTAAGTAGCGTATGACGCAAAGTAAATATAACGCAAATAGTCGGATTCGAACCTATATAACGGGGTTGGAAGCTCTAACTGTAGTATAGGACTACTAACCTTGAATCTAGCAGCCCCTCGTTTTCTTCATCTCTGAAACAAACAATGCCATATATCGTGGCCATTTTATTTCTGTGTCTATTGTTTTAGTAATACAAAATTCGCACTCTAAATACATTTTAATGCACTTTTACTGGAAAAAGTGGTTTGATACTTTTTGTGTACGTTTTAATGTCTTTAAATAGTATGTTGAACCACATCATGCACATGAAGTTAATACAAAAATTCAAATATCTTAACATCCTTTTAAAAATGCGCCAATCCGTTTTAAAAATTGTATATATTATGTATGTGTTAGCAATCTAACGGTCGGATTTTAAGTCAGATTTTTTCCAAATTCGGGTTTTTAAGTTGCTCAAACGAGTTCGTTAGCAAAATAAAATTAAACGACTTGAAGCACGATTTCTGACCGGAAACATGTTTTTAGATTTTTCTTACTAGAATGAAAGATTGTTAGGATTTTATCTAAAAATATAAATCTAGGATATTATTCTGCACTTTTTGTTTTTTACACGATATTAGTGCTCGCTTGATTCCCCAGAAATCGATCGATTCGTAAAATACCACGTATTGGATTTTAACGTGGAGCCATCTTGTGATCCGATGCCGACGGCTGAGTTTGCATGGTGGGAGCGAAGCGAATCAGTCCACAATCCGATCCCGCAATGTTGAGGCGCATACTCGCCGGGCGAGTTCATCCGCTGCGTGTGGAACGAGCAGATCGCGAGTCGAATCTGTAGGCTTAGGTGCAAACAAATTAGTTCTACTATATATTTCGCAGCTATTAAGCGCTCTCGAGAGTAGACCAATTTCTCAAATTGTTGGCTGAAACCCTAAAACATATAAATTTACTATTATAAATTCGCTTAACTTATGTGGGCGGTTCAGCACCAGCATAGAATGATCTATGCAATCTTCTGATTGTCTGTCCCATAAACAATTTTATTGTTCAATTTGTTAAATTATAAAAAAAAAACAATGCAATATAATAAACAATAAATAAACGGAACCAGAAACAGGCACGTACTTTCTCACAAGCATAATTTAAATTATTAATACGTTCACCGCTAAGGGCGCGCATGTGAGCTTGTCACTGAACACTAGGAGAAGCGGCCGACGCACAGTGCATTGCACTCCAACCCCCGTATTGGGAGAATTTTCCATACACAATGCTTGCGTGCTTCGCACGCCTAACCCCGTATTGGGCGAATTTTCAATACACAGTGCATTGCGTGCTTCGCACGCCAATCCTCATATTGGGCTAATTTTCAATACACAGAACATTTCGTGCTTCGCACGCCAATTTTGAGCCTATGTTAGGGGAGTAACTAGTTAATATTATTAGTATTAGCTAAACGAGAATTTTTTGAAAGATGCTGTTTTTTGCATATGGTAGGGTACATTAAGGGCTACAAATAAGCAAAATTTTATCAAAATCAATAGAGCCGTTTTTTATATAAAAATAATAATAATAACAACTGATTACTTGGGGATTTTTTGGCAAAAAAATGGGGTTATTTTTCAAAAAATTTCAAATCCTTTTTTCGTGCATCTATACAGGCCTAATTATTGACATGTTTGGTGCAAATTTTTTCGAAATCAATCGAATTGTTTTCGCTCTAGCTTTGTATACACACAGACATACTTTTTGTAAAAACCACTTTTTTGAACTCAGGGGGTCCTAAAACGGATATTTCCACAAAAATCTCACCATCGATTTTTTTGCGATCACTATACTTTCTCTATACTATAGTATAGTGAGAAAGCAAATCGTATTACTGATATATACTTTCACGGATTGGGTAAACATAACGTGCTTAGGATGTCCTAGTACTCACATGCATACATTGTGAGTTAACATATTAAAAACTATTTTGTCAAATTTATTTTAATTTTAGCATATCTTGGCTTAGGATTCAGTGTAAATCCACCTTGCAGATGTGTATATAACCAAACCCAGTCTATAAAACATGTGTTTGCAGCCGATTGTGGGCTATGTTTATGATGTGTACTTTAACCTTTAAAATGGTCCTTATTGGTAGTTTTATATTAACTTAATTTAGCTGTTGTTGTATAATTAGTTTAACATAGGAAGTACCTTGATAGTGATTTAAGAGTTGCTCTCAAAACGTAAATTGCATGAATATATAATTACTCAATACAACTTTCCAAATCTATAAACCAGCAAAATTAACACCATCGATAGTAATTACTTTAAAATAGAACGCAATTTCTCTTTATTTGTAATGTGTATAGATTATTAAAATGACTCAAGGCCGTAGCCGAGGGGGGGGGGGGGGAAGTTAGGAGGTCAAACCCTTCTCCCAAAATCCCGAAATTTAGTAGTAAAAATTAATGCCAGGTTTAAAAAGTGCAAATTAATTTATAAAATAGACAACACAACGAGGATCCAACAACATATTTTACATCATTGTGCATTGCATGCATACTGATATTTAGATTTTTCGTACTTGATTAAACTACAACGTACAATACACATGGATGCAGTAGGTTACAGCCTTACTCTGTTGTGAGCTTGATCTTATCTAAAATAAGAAAACTATGAAAGTTCAACAAAAATACTATACTCAAACAAAACACGCACTGCATTTTGTATGGAAAATACTCCCAATACGGGGGTTGTCGTGCGAAGCACGCAATGCTCTGTGTATTGAAAATTTCCCCAAAACTGGATTTGGCATGCGAAGCACGCAATGCATTGTGCATTGAAAATACTCCCAATACGGTCGTTGGCGTGCGAAGCACGCAATGCTCTGTGCATTGAAAATACTCCCAAAATCCGTTGGCATGCTAAGCACGCAATGCTCTGTGCATTCTCCCAATTCGGGGATTGGCGTGCAATGCACGCTATGCGTTTGGTATTGAAAATACTCAAAATACGGGGATTGGCGTGCGAAACACGTAATACTCTGTGTATTGAAAATTCTCCCAATACGGGGGTTGGCGTGCGATGCACTGTGCGTCGGCCGCTTCTCATAGTGTTCGGTGTCAAGCTCACATGTGCGTCCTTAGCAGTGAACGTGTTAAAAGGGTTTAAATTCAAATCCTCGGTCCTGACCTGACCCCCCCCATCCGAAAAGTTTTCCTATCTACGGCCTTGAAATGTTTTGTCGATTCTTGTTTCAAATACGTCCATGAAAACGATATTTTATATTGTTAGATTTTTCCCTAACACCGAATAAATATATTCAATTATTTATCTAACAATATCAATCAACAACAATATTTTAACTTTTATTATAATTATTTATCATAAAGAGCCTCTTAGATTCGTAATAAAGTTATATAAAATACAAAATATATTATCTTACTACTTATATCCGTTGGAATTATATTTCAATTTGGCATTCTATTTGTAGATTCTTCCTTATATTCTAACTGTATTTTCTCTCCTTCCAAGTAATGTTGCTAAAATTAAATACGGCTGGCGTGTTTGCAGTCAACGAACTTTATTTCTGGTAGCAAGTCGTAATTGTATTTAGAAGTTATTGAACTGAAATCCTTATTTTACATAACAGATATTTATTCATTGTATAAACTTCCGAGTTTTGTTATTTTTAATTTTTATGTAGGTTTCAAATAAAGTATTTACCATTGGTACAGTGAAAAAAATCTAGTTTTGTGTTGCATGGTTTCTATACCCAAAACCATAACCAATCTAATAGTGATATGTAAAATATTTAACATGAAGATAGTTAAATAAATAAATTAACTACACATATCCTAATCTTTGCAATATGTACATACTGTTCAAAAGAACATAAAACCCGCAGTCATTTTGAACAAATGAATTCCAGAATTATGCATCAAATAGAGAGATAGAAGTTCGTCAGTGAGCAAAATCGGACCAATGGGGTGAAAAAGCTTGGGGTTTTTGAAAAACAGACAAATCACAAACATTCCCTTGACATGTGTCATATGGGATATATTGCATTGTTGTTTTGTATACAAATTAAATATGTTGTAATTTTTTGCAGGCAAAATAAATATATTATAGCAGACTGAACGAAGATATAGCAGCTAGCATCCATGCGTTACAGGAATCAAATATCCATGACGCCATCAATATGTCAGTCCTTCTTGGTCAACAAGACACTGACGAGGACAAACAACATGAACGTCGTGATAGTAAGAAGCGTGTGTGCTTTACATCCACTCTTACTAGTAAATAGTATAGGTTCTTACTAATTAGTGTCTCTTATTTAATATAAAACATACGAGTATCGGCATCCGTTTATAGTTGTCTGTATATATATAATCCAAATACCACTTACTGACTCATCACGAAATCTCAAAAACCACCGAACGGATTGGAATGAAATTTGGTAGGTAGCTTCCTCTAGGGCCTTAAGTGCTCGCTAAGAAAGGTTTTTAAAAATTCAAAATTATAGGGGGGTTTGGGGATCAAATTTACTAAAAATTCCCATAAGAAATACATAGTGTAATATATTTATTGGTATATATTTTTTAAAATATAAATTTAACTTTAACTCATCACAGTTTCTCCAAAACCACGAGGCCTACAAACATGAAATTTGGCACTAATACTCTTTATAGGCTCTAGACACGCACTAAGAAAGGGTTTTCGAAAATTCGAAATTTTAGGGGGAATTTTGGGGGGTCAAAGTTACTAAAACAAAACACCGAACAGATTGGAATGACATTTGGTGTGTAGCTTCCTCAAGGGCCCTAGGTGTTTGCTAAGACAGGTTTTAAAAAAATTCGAAATTGTAGGGGAGGTTTGGAGGGGGATTCAAACTTACTAAAACAAAACACCGAATGGATTGGAATGACATTTGGTGTGTAGCTTCCTCTAGGGCCCTAGGTGTTTGCTAAGACAGGTTTTCAAAAAATTCGAAATTTTAGGGAGGGTTTGGAGGGGGATTCAAACTTACTAAAACAAGACACCGAATGGATTGGAATGACATTTGGTATGTAGCTTCTTTTATTGCCCTAGGTGCTCGCTAAGAAAGATTTTAAAAAATCCGAAATTTTACGGGGGTTTGGGGGTGGTGGATCCAAGTTAATAAAACAAAACACAGAACGGATTGGAATGACATTTGGTATGTAGAATCCTCTAGGGTCCTAGGTGCTCGCTAAGACAGGTTTTCTAAAATTTCGAAATTTTAGGGGAGGTTTAAGGGTGTCAAAATTACTAAAAATCCCCATATTTAACTTTGATTTGTTTCTCCGTGCAAAGCTGGATCGGGCCAGCTAGTTATATATCCTAAGAATAATAACAAAACCTCAAACAGTCCATACAGTTTTTGAAACGGCATCTTGAGTAGTTGTGAGTACTCTTTTCAAAGCGGAACAAACGCAATATTTTATTACATTATTTGAAAGCTTATTTACTATTGTCCGTTTACAGTTTAGTTGATAGCTCGGGCCGGCATAGCTAGTAGCCCGCATGAAAACATCAACCTCATAAAACTCATTTAAACTAGATAGGAATATGTTTCCCTTCGTATGTTTTTTTTATATTTATATTTTCAAGAACAATTTGTATTCATGTGGAACATTAATAGAAAGTGAAAAAAGAGTTGTGTTTATTTTGATTGAAGAGCTGTGTTTTTAGGAAATTAAATTATTGAATATTGTACAGCAATAATGGAATAATAATATAAAAATTTTAGGAAAAATCTTTAAATTAAAAATTATTTATTCAAATTAATTAAGGATTGAGAAAACTAAACACTAACTTTAGTTTAGAAAAAAACATCAGAGCATTATTGGTGCTGTACTAACTATCATGACATAAATTCTGATGTATAGTTCTGTAGTAATTATTTGGAGAGTATACTATATTATTTTATTTGAGAGAATATATTTGCTTTCAGAAAACAATTTTAACAATTTGTTAGAATTTAAGTGGCACAGCAATACACGTTAGAATAAAAGTAATGTAATGTTAGTTTTTTGTAGTTTAAACTTTATAATGGGGTTTAGTTAAACATAAGGTACGTTACTGAAATGAAGAAATTTGGATCTTGAATTAAACACTGAGAAAAGGATATTCATAACTCAATGTGGTAGTGAATAGGAGCCGATGTATTTAGGTCAGGTGGTAGCGCAGCAAGCCTCCATAAGACCAATGATATCAGCTAAACTGTTAATGGAGACAAGATGCAAGTTTTTAAGACACTTACTTGTCAACTTGTAAATTATACCATAAGATAGAGCCATCCAATTGTCCCCACTACGTAGATTTCCTAAAGTCTAATTAACTCTTAACAAATCACCCATAGCATGGACCCGTCAAATCAGATACCTTGGAATCACGCTTGAATCTAAATTAAACCTGTCCCATCACGTCAAGCAAACTATGTCAAGGGCTAAATCTGTCCGTGGCAGACTCCTTCCAGTCATAAACGCTAAGCGCCATCTACCACTTCGTATCAAATTGCCCACGTACAAAACATACATCAGGCCAGTACTTAAGTACGCAGCTCCAGATTGGTACTCTCTACTATCTGTTTCGAAGAAAAAGTTGGACTCCTTCCAGAACAAAATTATCCGTTGGATCACCAACTCCCCATGGTACGTATCGAACGTCACCATCTCTCAAGGGCACAAAATCCCCACACTCGAGGACTCCATCCTAAAATTAACTAATAGAGTCGAACACAGAACCCAAGGGTCTCGATACACACTCATCCAACAAATCATCACTGATCCTGCACCTCTGCAGGACAGAAGAAACCGTCCCTTATGTCTGGTTTACGAACCGCCATAAGTGTCCAAAAAACCCAAGCTCAATTTTTAAACACCATACACTTTCGTAGCCAATCCCAGCGTATTTCATAGATTCACCATCTTGTTTTCCAACAAAATGTATTCCAAATTTAGTCAATAAACGATCAATAAAGTATTTTTTCAGTTTCAGACAAGCAGCCATTGTTCTTAAAACAGATGCTGCCTTAAAACCGAGACTACGGTCTTGCCAATTTACCAGATATCGACCTAGTTATCTTTCAAATTGTTTGTAAAATTACTACACATTTTAAATTTCAGCGATAACATTTTGTAATTAAAACTATTACACATGGATTATTTTAAGTTATTCTTGTTGAAATTTTATGCATGTTATGAAAATGGTGTTAAACTTAACAAAACATGCACGTAATGTCAAGATTTTCAGGTTTACTTGAACAAGTACTGATTATTTAAACCATTGCCTAGATATTTAATAACCCAAGACCATGGTAGTAAATATATAAATATGCCCTATTCTATCGTTAGTACCTGTTGACACACATCACCCTGTATATATGAGACTTAGAAGCAATCATGGAAGTGCAATAAGATAACGTGGAACAATTCAACGATTTCGTTGCAAGCAATGTGGGGCAGACGTGTCTATGAGTTTGGAATTTCCTTTACTCCTGCATTCCCTTGGCTAGACATTACGCTTTGCATATATTTATCATGCTTAATGCACGATTTACAGAAATTATTGGTACGCAAAGAGGTTAAATTTATTAAGTGCTAAGTAAATGTCGTTTTAATAACTATTTATATATATATTGCACTTACATCCGTCTAAAGACTGTTCCTCGAAATACTGAAGCAAACTTATCCGTACTTTGTTATCATAAGGTGATATATGCGTCACTGTTTAGAAAATTTTGCAATAAAATATAAATGCACTATACTGTATTTATTTACAATAAAAGAAAATGAAATAATGTTTAGACAAATCAATTTCCGTTCAACTTTCAAAATATTTTAGTTTAACTGCAGTTACAAGGTGTGACACTATTAATTCATTTTTGGTTAATTTTAATAGAATTAGAGTGTTATTGTCATGCTGAAACACGCACATTGTAGCAAACTGACGACCGAACTAGGAGAGTAAAACTGAGTGGGGTAACATTTTTAAAATAGAGGGAAATAAATCGGGTGGAACCAGCTACGTCGAGGCAGAACGATCTGACGGGAAAAAGCCACGAAGACGAAATAAGTCGAGGGCAAATTTCTTTTAAATATTTGAGGAATTATTGTTTTGTACAAGGTTTGAGTAGATTTGGTTTTCATTTGTTTTATAATTGAGGTAATTCTTTATTTAATGTGAAAATGTTGGGGAAGTTGATACATTTGAACGCGGTTTTGCCCAAAGTGTTAGGCATACGATATAGACATAATAAAGCTTATATTTCTTGAATGTGTTGGTAGAGCACTCTATTTAATATTATATTTATCAATTATTGAAATTAAATATATGTTAAAATATTGTTGATAGGGTTTAAGGGGAGGCGAAGGTCCATATACCGCGAATATTAAATTGGTATATTCATGTTTTTCTTAAAAACACCAATAGATACAGTGCTAATTTTTGTTGTGTATGTTTAATATTATGTATTTGAGCTTTTGTGCAAAAATCATTAATTTAAGTCATAAAGTAGAATAGCTATAATTTTGTTATATAGATTACCTTTTTTAATGAAATTTTCTTACAAATTATTTTTCTATTCTTGGACCTTTTCATATAGCTTGCTGAATTTTGTACAGCACGTAGGAGACCCATAGAGTTACTTGTAAACAAATATCAACTTGTTTTCTTTAACCGTTTTTGAGAAAACGTACGTAAGCATAAACAAACTAGTTTGTCGGGAAATCAATGAAATGTAAAACATACTAAATCAAATTAGCAAAAATATTATATGTTGCCTTTAATATCAATTTAGAAGCCCACTTGTTAATTCTAGGCATATTTAAATAACAATTACGTCACTAAATAATATCACCAAACACAACACGAAATAGTATAACGAAACACAATAGCCTACTCTTGAAAACTAGCCTCGAAATGTAAACAACAAACAAATGAAAACGAGAGACGCAGAAGACAATTTTCTAAAACAAACATAATGTGAGCAAGTGTGACCAACCTTTGAACAACATATCACTGCCTAGCAACATCATTGAATAATAATTACACCACTAAATAATATCACCAAACACAACACAAAATAGTATAACGAAACATAATACTCTTGAAAACTAGCCTCGAAATGTAAACAACAAACCAAAGAAAACAAAAGAATCACAAGACCATTGTCTAAAACAAACCTAATGTGAGCAAGTGTGACCAACTGCCTAGCAACATCATTTTTATATACTGTAACAAATCGAACCGACCAGCTGTGAACGAAACTAAAGGGAGTAAAACGTCATTAGACATTTATAAAACATGTTTTGAACGTTGAAAACACTAAGTTTTTGGTACCAACATATTCAGAAAAGTCCAAACTTTAGAATTAAAAAAGAGACCGATTTTTTCATGTTTAAACCTTTGACTCCCCTTAAGTTATGGTTACAAGTATAAATCTGTGACCCTCTCACTAAAGAATAATTAGAGCCAAGCAATTTGTCTTTGATAAGAAAGGCACCTTCGTTGAAAGCAATGTGGGGCAGACGTGTCCATGTGTTTGGTATCTAGTTTACTCCTGCATTCCCTCGGCTAGACATTATGCTTTGCATATATCTATATCATCAGTCATAATGCATTATTTACAGAAATTATTGGCATCGGCTTAACTATCAACTACTTTTGCTTAGAAATTAATTCCAGGCAAATGAGTAGAGGCACAGCGTTTCTAAGAAATGAAACTTTATTACAAGGCATTTTATAAAGCTCTTGGTTTGTTTTCTTCCTACGCTTCCGTTTAAATTATTAATAAAAGCAATAATATCCAATTCCAGGAAATCAGAACCGAGAATACAGGAAAGATTGTTACATTTGAGAAAACACACTTCCTTATTGAATTTTATATTATTAACTTTCAAACCCTATTTATTTTGTCAACATTTATCAAACCAGGGAATCATCTTTAATAATGGTAGAAACTTCTTTAACTGTTACCTCCAAAGCTTCCCCGCAGTAAAATAAAACCTATGTAAATATTAGGACCCGTAACTTAGTCAAAGATGTCCTTGTATAACCTGATGATAAACCATAGAGTTATTAAAATAGCTAGTTGTGTTACAACCCTACTGCGTCTAACAGGGTTTCCACTGACCTCAGTTTCAACTTAACCAGAGGCCAGCACCGTGCATCCCCTAACAATACCGGGTGATTGGCCTTTCAAATTAAAACAAGTCAACAGCTGATTGCCCAAAATAACTAGCGCTATAGATCCGCGTGCAGAGCATCCGCCTCACAAACTTAACGGTGTTTCAAACAACTTGGATACTAAAACAAAATTGCATCTTCGGAGTTCAAGTAACCTATTTGTGAAAAATGAGTGGTAATTTAATTGAGTTCAGGGATGTAGACCTACGTCTAGGATACTACAGCGGTGCCCCTACGACGTGCTTCTTCCTTTTTGTGTTGCGCCCTCGACCCTTGTGGGGATGGTGAGGTGTAGACGAGGTCTTCAAAGAGGTGGTAACCGGAGAATAGTTTAAACCATTCAAAAAAGCGTGTGTTTAATACCACTCGGAAGAAGTGTGTATACTTCTACGGCGATATTCTCATAAATCTATATAATAAAAATGAATTGCTGTTCCTTTGTAAGCGCATCACTTGAGAACGGCTGGACCAATTTGGCAATTTTTTGTTTTAAAATGTTCGTAATAGTCCGAACTAGGTTTTTATACAAAGAAAAATTTGAAATGTTTCCCGAAAAAGTTTCAAATTTGGAAAAAACTAAACAGCCTTTTTTGTATGGACTCAAGACCATAGCGCACAAAAACAGCTGTTCGTATAAAATACTTAGTAAAACATGTTTGTTTACATTCATTACCATAGCAACTTTACTCATCATTTTATAATCAGTTTATTATTCTTCAAAACCAACAGCTTTTTTAGGTTAGATTGACCAAATTAAAGCAAACAAAAACAAAAATCAACTAAAAAAGCTTAGGCTGCTATATTTTAGTTCAATTTAAACATTGGTTATTACATAATATAAGCTGTTTTGGATCAAAAACTGAACATGATTTTAGGTTAGGCCTACAATGGACCAAAACACGTTTATTTGCAATTAGTTTAGAATCAGGTTTTTTTACAATTCTTCACAACTATCAGTTTTTTTTAGATTAAGTAAAAGCAAACAAAAGGTTGTAGCGTTCACCCCACTTTAGCCCGATTACTTCTTTTTGACCCACACCCATGCTTTGCGGTTATACACTCTTTAGCCCGCAGGGGCGCGTAGTACTCCGTCTTCTCACTCTCTAGCAGCACTGACTGGGCCCGTCATGTACGTTTCTAGGCGAACCACCGCCATTTTTGCTCTTTAGTTAACCTTGATCTGCCACGGAGTACAGTAGGTCACGCTTGCTGGCGGTCCGTAACATGTAATCTTTTGTTTCTTCTACAACATGAGTTAATAGCTGTATACCAGAGAAAATCCGGTTTAACTTCCTGATTTAAGTTACGGCTACAAGTTCTACTTTATTTCAACTATTCAATATGCATCTGTAATAAAATGTGATTCCACCTTCACAACTACAAACTGTTACTACGCTGTCTTAAACCAAGTGAATTCAATTGATCAATAATTCTTTATAAAGTATAAACAGAAACAGGCTATTTTCTTCTTTTTTTTTTTTAATCAGTATAAACTTATAATGAGTTAAAAAAAGTCAGTGAATTTTAGTAATATAAAAAGGCTACTTAACTTTTCATGTAAATTAGAATAGTAGGTTGTTGTTGTATTTATGTTAAGTATTAAATAATAGGGTGGTGAGGTACCCATTTTGAAGCTACGGACTCCAAGAGTCAAAAATCAAAATTTCTTTAATTATAATGACGTCATGTTTCTCATAATAATTTAAGTAAAAAATTTTACATTATTTTATTTTGTTTATACCTTTTGGAATTGCTTTTTTTTTTTATTTACATACAATGCGCATATTTTTTTTTTATAAAAACGTTGGCCAACTTATAACATACCATTTTATTTTATAAGCAGTTTTGTATGAAATAGAGTTTAAGATTATGTGTACAATGATCCAATTTTCTTTGTTGTTTCTTTCATAAGTCTCTAATTAAATAATACAATTAAATACAGGGTGGGTTTTTCTTTAATTTTGTAAGGGAGGGCATTAATTAAATCAATCTGTCATTTCAGGTGCGTATATAATTTTCATTCTTTTTATGTTAAGGGCGTGTTAATTTTTCTTAATAAACTCATGTTATTGTTATAAGTGTGTACATTAATTGTAATTATCCAATAACCTGTCAAAGAAAATTTCAGATATCTCGACTTTGGAATTAAGGTAAGACTTGTGTCTGGTATATTTTTTGGTTTTATAAACTTTCTGTATGTGCCATCCGTTTTATTTGAGTCCAGTACGCATTCCACTTGTTTTAGTCTTTTGGATGGTAACAAGGTTTACTGTATTACCTATAAAGGTTTACAAACTACAACTCTAAATTTGTGTAGTACATTCTTAAGTGGCATAAAAACCATTTTGCACTTCGACTTCTTAAGCCAATGTAATAAAATGGAATAACTTTACTACCCTTTAAATTAAATCTAGCAATAGCTAAGCATTGCTGGGTCCACTATTATAAAAAATATTATTAAAATTATTTTGTGTTATTAAGCTGGACATCTGAATCAACTGTTTATCTGTTATTTTATTCAATTGGTTGTTATGGTAAGGAATGTAAATACATTCAAGAAACATGTGCTTATTCATTAGTCTATGCCTAACATAAAATTATTAAAGATTATACATTCGAATCAACTGCTTTATCTCTTATTTTATTTTATTTGTGGCTATGTTAATGAATGTAAATACGTTCAAGAAACAAGTGTAGGTTCTTCAGTCTAGGCCTAACCTAAATTATTTTGTCTGTTCCATTTTATTTTACATATTTTTGATGCATTATTATATAAAAACATTAGCTTTTTGAACTTATTCACCAATTATTTAAACTGTAAATATTCTATATACACACGTGTTCTGCATGTTTAAAGCGTTTCACTATAGATTGTTTCAGAAAGTGTATGACCGAATGGAGCGTTTCACAAAAAAATTTCAGAAAATGCGTGACGGTAATCTACTAATCTAAATGCACCGTTTTCGTATCTACTAACTTAAATAGTTCCCCTTTTAGAAAATTTGGACGCAAAATATTGGCGCATGCGGACAAAATATTATTTTTGTTGATTAGTCATAACTAACTCCCCTCATTATAACTCTAAACTCTGAACTCAGCAAAACGTTTATGTATATTGGATAGCATGCCTAAACTACAATATTACTTAATTACTTACGTTATTATTATTACTGCAACAAGATTGAGGGTTACCTTGCCACAATTGTATTCTTTGGATTTAGAGTTAAACACTAAGTTATTAGTCTCATCAAAAATAAGTATTTTTGTTCAGGTTAATTTCAACCTACATCTATTAAATAAACTCATGGAAGTGAGTATACAAAATAGAATCTTTCGGAGAAATGTAATAAGAAAATAATTTCGTCTCAGGCTTAACAGACTTGACTAAACCATGAGATATAACTTAGACGATTCTGTCTGTCGCAAATTTGCATAATTTTATTCCGGAACCTTTAAACGTCATGATCACAAGTACAGATTTAATTATAAATAATTTGATCACGCAGCTGAACCGCTGACGTGAGTTGAACAAATTTCCAAATTTAAGTTTTAGGCCTACGTTTTAGGGTTTCAACCAACAACTTGGGAAATAGGTCTTCTCACGACGGTGCTGAATAGCTGCAAAATGCTTCGCACGCTATTCCGCATATTGGGAATATTTCCAATACAAAATGTATTGCGTGCTTCGCACGCCATTCCGCATATTGGGAGAATCTTCAATACACAATGCATTGCGTGCTTCGCACGCCAACCCCACGGCAGAATCCACCACATGGCTTTGAACCGGGTACTTTTATGGTATTTCACGTTTTGATCGATTTTGGAAGAACCAAGCGAGCTATAAGGACGTGTAAAAAACAAAATGTGCAGAATAACATCCTACATTTATATTTGTAGAAAAAACACTAGAAAACATTTATTGTCGTAGGAAAAATCCAAACAAAAAGCTACTTCCGGTCAAATAACACGCTTCCGGTTGTTGGATTTTTTTGGCTAACGAACTCGTCCGAGCGGCATAGACGACCAACATGTGTACGAAATTTTAACCAAATCGGACATAAAATACGGCCGCTAGAGTACGGACACATATATACATATTTATATTTGATTGTTAATGACACCCCAAAACGTGTTCTGGGGACCATGATCGGTGCTCATTTGCTACTACCGCCCTTCGCACGCCATTCCGCATGTTAGGAGTATTTTCAATACACAATGCATTGCGTGCTTCACACGCCAACCCCAAGGTAAAATCCACCACCTGGCTTTGAACCGGGTACTTTTATGGTATTTTACGTTTTGATCGATTTTTGGGGAACCAAGTGAGTTATAAGGTCGCGTAATAAAAACGTGCAGAATAACATTCTCCATTTATATTTTTAGAACAAAAAACTCTTTAAAAAAAATCAATCTCGTAGGAAAAATCTAAAATAAAATTAACTTCCGGTCAAAAAACGTGCTTCCTGTTTTTTTTATTTTTTGGCTAAAGAACTTTAATCCTATGGACGCACATGTTGGTCCGCTTTAAAATATTAGTGATTATTACGTAAAAAGGTTCAAAAATAAAAAATAAATTAATTTCATTTAGGCTATAAATATAAAAAATAAAAGGTCAGCTCCTAGCATAGGAAATACGAAATTTTCGTAATAGTGAACGTGTTAACATGAATTAGAAGTTATGTAATAAAACATAAGTTACACGTAAATTACCTATGCAAAGTAAAGCGACTTGCATCGCATGTATCCCTTGGCTTCTAAGCGAAACAGCTCTTCTACGAAGTATTTTTATTTCGTCACTAGATCTTAGCACATGACAGACTTACAGCTATAATCTTCATCCGCAAACATTTTAAAGTATTGAAGAGCCAGTTTCTGCACTTAACTCCATTATTCAAAAAATATCAATTGTACCCCTTGGCTTCTCAACCCTTCACATATACAAAGCCATTCAGATGATGTTGATTATACAAGTCGTCCAGTCACCACAGTTCAACTTATAAATTCCACTAAGTAGGCTATGTTCACGTATTACCGACGGAATATTTGACTTTTGAAAACGTATTTTGTAGTAATTAATTTAATTGAATTGGACTTAGTAAGAAAGGACCAATGAACTTTTTGAGATTACAAATTTAATTTAAGAAAAAAAATATTGTGGTTACAGTTGAATGTTTTTTTATAGGTAATGTTTATAATTTTGTTGCAATGAAAAATAAATGGACATTATTTATAATTATTAAAACCATAAATATTTTAATTTTTAGGCTATATGAAGTATTTAAAAAATTCACAATACTTGATATGGTGTAATTCAATACAAAACAAATGTGTAAATACTAAAATAAGTATTATATCCCTATTAAATGATTAACCCTTTAGTCAGTACAGGTAATTGTTCTTCTTATAGCTAATCGGTCTGTAACTGTAGACGGCGCCACCTGGTTTGTAGTATTGTGCAACATGACCACTCACGTTACTGTAGGGAATGCTATCTAACGACAGAAAAGTAACTATTACACATTTAATACAATTTAAAGTATCGTTGTATAATTTTATTTATTTTGATGTTTGTTATCGTCGTCACTTTTTGTTAATAGGACTCAAAGCCGTAGCCAGCCCCCCCCCGAAATCCCTTACGTGGATTTTAAAAGTTTTATGGTGTTTTATGTTTCTTATTAAACGAGCAATAATTCATGTATATAAATTTATTTCGGGGATCTCGCTAACGGCTCTAACGATTTGGATGAAAATTTGCATACAGGATTTTTTTGACGTCAGAAATCGAATGCGCTAGGTCTTATGTCTGCAAAAATGCGCTAAGTAGCTGAATTCCCCTATGTAAACTCTGAACTCCTTCTATATACCACCTTTGAAGTCACTAAATAGACGAATTATAGAGACATTCCAGAAGTTTTACAAACAGATGTTAATCCGGTTATTTTAGCTCCAGATGTTTATATACTATTTAACAAACATAAATTTTGAACAATGAATCAGGTGGTAAAATTTTCAACTTATTTCTTTATTCAAACACCAAACGTAACTAAAACATTATTCTGTTCTGTTATTAACCGTTCTGAAAATATTTTCACCAGTTTCTGCATTCTTTGTATTTCTATAAAGGTAATATAAATTATATAATGATTGTAAATTATTATTTGTTATTTCAAAAATACATAAACAATATCAAATATGGCCTACTCATTGGATAGTCGTCAATTTTCACGCATGGCATGTTATATGCAACATTTCATGATAAGACTGAGTTTATTAAAAAAAACGTACAAATAGATCAATAATTGTAAAAAAACACTATAATATAGCAGATATTATATTCTAATAAAATGTTAAAACTAATTGCACTCATGTTTATTTTAAAATTTAAATAAACAGTTCATATTTACGTAAGATCGAAAAATATTCATATTTATTCAGTACTAGCTGACCCGTACGGCGTTGCCCGTGGTTGTTGGTATTTTCAGTCTTTTTGACGCAATTGCAATTCTTTTTAAGCGTTCGTTGAATAAGGCTAACAACAGACGAGACACCGGTGTACGGGACACTTTCCGGTGTCCCAGCTTTTCGCAGGGAGAGACACCGTAGAGCCACAGAATCTGGTAGCGCGCTACTCGGTGTCTCATCTGTTGACACACATTTAATTGATAGTACATTTAGTGTCCCGTACACTAGTGTACCGTACACCGGTGTCTCGTCTGTTGTTAGCCTACCTGTGCGTATCCTACTGTGGTCATGAATAAAAGTCTACGCTATTTAGGAAAGCACTGACAATTGTATTCCTGTAAACTACTATCTAACATGAAAAAGCTTTAAATATATCGTTTTAATTTATAGTTTTTACTAAGTTTGACTTTCACTTAATTTCATTGACAATGTTGCGAGCACCTACGGCCTTAGAGGAAGCTACGTACCAAATTTCATTCCAATTCGTTCTTATAGGGATTTTTAGTAACTTTGACCCCTCTCCCCAAACCACCCTAAAATTTCGAATTTCTTTTAACCCTTTCTTAGCGAGGGTTTAAATTAGCTGGGGGTCGCAGAAAAGATATTTGAATCACTTTTGTAACATCCGCGTTAATTTAGGATGTAACAAACTGGTTCAAATAGAGTTTGTAATTTTAAATGTATAGGCCTAATTAGTATAAGATATATATTGTTTAGTATTTAAATATACAATATACAGTATATATCAAAATAAAGCTACGAATGTGATATTTTAATGGCATTTAGTTTAATTCAGATGGTTTGTTTAGTTTTCAATAAAATATGTTTAAACTCGTGTATATTTATGGTTATGCATGGTGTCAAATAATTTGTTTGTTATTATTATTATTGATAGCGAAAATATGTTTTGAAAAGTATTAAAAACTTCATAGTTATGATATATTTTATATAAACAATATTTTAAGCAGCATATCTCTAAGTAGGCCTATATAGATATTTAATAACCAATGTTTGAGTTGAATTATAATTCTGTAAGCATTTTTATTTGTGTTTGTCTATAGTTTTTCAATGTAACCTTAAAAAGCTGTTTGCTTTGAAGAGTATTAAAGTGATTATAAATTTGCTAAGTAATGTTGCTATGGTAATACATGTAAACAAACATAAGCTTTTTATACGAACAGCTGTTTTGGTGAGCTATGGTTTTGAGTTTATACAATAAATGCTGTTCAGTTTCTTCCAAATTTAAAACTTTTTCGGGAAACTTTTGTTTACGTATAAACTTTCTATGAACTACTACAAACATTTTAAGACCAAAAATAGTCAAATCGGTCCAGCCGTTCTCGAGTTTTAGCGAGACTAACGAACAGCAATTATTTTTTTATATATATATATATATATAGATGTGATTCGTATTTACATACATCTTCCTAAAAAAAAAACAATAAAAAAAATACTGAACGATGCTCAGTCGCCCAGGTAGTATAGATAAAATGTGGAATTTAAAATGCAACTTATCATTTAACACATCATCTGCATTGGATTTCAAAAATTCCCAAATATAATATTATTTCACTGAACTCATAATTTTTAGTTGAAGTTTATTGTTTATGGGCTCTATACTATCCTCTTTGGTTGTCGATATATTTATAAAAAATATATTATATGGTTATCCTTTAAAGCAAGTTTCAGAAGATTTTGGTTTAACTTTCTTTCTTCAAAAGTCGCACGTTTCCCCCAGTCACATCAGTTCAACTTGTAATTAAACTATATTCAAAGAATACCGACAATATATTGGACTTTTGAAAATCTGTTTTGTTTTAATTAGTTTAGAATTGAGGTGGACAAGGCATTTTAGAAGCCTTGTAAGATTATAAATGTAAACGTTATAACGATAATATTATGTATATTTTTAGAATTATAATCTGTATTTCAAAATCCTTTGTTTATGGTTTTAATTGAATTTTTTTTTTTAATTTAATGATTTATATTTGTCGCTATACAAATTACTTGGAAACTAATTAATTATAATTATAAAACACTGAAATGGTAACCAGGAAACATTTAAAACTAACATTATACAAAATAAACGGTATCAGTTAACTGACACAAACTTTTTCCCAACTTACTGTAGTCAAAATAATATTGTTTTTAATAATTTTATTTACTACTTTTTAGAACAAAACAAAAAAATAATATTCTACCTACGTCAATCGTATAAAAAAATTATTGTCCCAGGCGGGATTCGATCGCGCGACCTTTGAATTACTGGCCGTGCTCGCTACCGTGGTGCTACCCCGTGCGGCCGCTGCCGCGATGCTAGATTGACAACACAAACTTGTTTATTTTTAAACATTTACCCATAATTATAAAACGCCGAAGTTTTGATAAAAGCGGGTGGTGTCATTTTGTTTGGCATCTTAAGCACTATAAATACTTAAAATTTGATCAAAATCGTTAGTGCCGTTTTTGAGAAATTTGCATTTTTGTCGTTTTTTATGGGTTTTTAGGGGTAAATTACCCTTGAAAATTAAAAATTCCAAAAAATGAAAAAAACGCCTGGAGATATTAGGGTTTAGTACCTACATACCAAATTTCATGAAAATCGGACCAATAGTGTCCTCTCTGGTCGTGTATACATACAGACAGACTGACAGACAGACACCACTCTAAAAACACTTTTTTGGGTTCAGGGAGCACCAAAACAAAAATTCCACTAAAGATATTTTTTGGTTGAGGGAGCACCAACACAGATAATTTCACTAAGAAATTTTTTGGGGTTCTGATAGCACCAAAACAGATAATTCAACTGAAAATTCAAATTCGAACATTTTTACGGAAACAATACTTTCTCCATATACTACGTATAGGGTGGAGAAAGTAAAAAGAAAGAAAGCAGTAGTAGGGACTGCCGACAGAAGTGAAAACAGTCATGAATACAGATCTTGGGTTATATTGGATTAATATGAAGTTTTATTATTTATTAATTTTTTTTTTTTTTGTATCTTGTCTCTTTTAAAATTTAAATCTAAAAAATACAATATAACATAAACATTATTGTCTATAGTCAAATACAAATCAAAATGTTATGTTAGCCACGCACATTTCTTCAATGCATTTACATTCATCACCATATCAACCAAGTTAGAAAATGTATATATGAAAATAGGAGAAAGCACTATGTCCAATTTAGTGGTACTGTATCACCAAGTTCTCTTTAATTTAACACAACTTAAAATAAACGGTACCAGGAACTGGCACATACTAACCCTTAACTGTGGGGGGTTAAATTATTAAACAGATTCACTGTGACGTTATAACTGTAGGAGGGGTAGGAGAGGTAATATTAATGTAAGAGATTAATATTATTATTATTATCTAGAGAGAAAACTATTCGATCGATTTCAAACAAATTTGCACCAAACACGTCAGTTAGGTTTGTATAGATGCACGAAAATGGTTTCGAAAATTGTTTAAAAACAACCCCCTTTTCGGCCAAAAAAACCCCAAAAATCAATTATTATTATTATTAGCTAAACGAGAATTTTTAGAAAGCTGCTGTGTTTTGCATACGGTATGGTACATTAAGGGCTACAGATAAGCAACATTTATCAAAATAGTTAGAGTCGTTTTTTATTAAAAAAATCACAACTGATTTTTTGGGGGTTTTTTGGCCAAAAACGGGGTTGTTTTTCAAAAATGTTCAAATACTTTTTTCGTGCATCTATACATGCCTAATTGACATGTTTGGTGCAAATTTGTTCGAAATCGATCTAATAGTTTTCTCTCTAGCTTTGTATGCATGCAGACCTACAGACGTATGGACAGACATACATACAAACATACAAACATACAGACAGACATACAGACAGACATTTTATAAAAACCACTTTTTTTAACTCAGGGGGTCCCAAAACGGATATATTTACAAAAATCTCAACATCGATTTTTTTGCGATCACTATACTTCCTCTATAAGTTACAAAGTATTAATTAAACTTTCTGTTATATTAAACTTCTGATTTATATTAGTACGTGTGTAAACCAATGAAGAAAAAGACATCACGATGAAATCAAAACCACAAACTTTACCTCATTCATAAAGTTATAGGTTCTAGTTTTCTCTTCAATAATACTAAGTCAAAATAACACTTATTATGATCTATTTTAACAAAATACAAAATCGTATAAAATTAATATCGTTGTTTTTATTACAAAGATTTAAACAATAAATTAAATATTTAGCACGTTCAAATGGTTATCCCTTTAATCGGTTCAGGTAATTTTTCTTCTTATAGCTGATTGGTTTGTACCTGTAGGAGGCGCCACCTGGTTTGTAGTATTGTGCAACATGACCACTCACGCTACCGTAGGGAATGCCACCTAGCGACAAAAAAAGTAACTATTACAAATTTAACACAATTTAAAGTATCTTTGTAACATTTTATTTCTGTTGGTTAACGTCGACACTATGGAACTAAGATTAACGAAAGATTTAAATAATTAAAAAAAGTAAACATTCGTAACTAAATTTGACCCTAGACCGGACCGACTAGATAGTAGAACTAAAACATACAGTAACAATTTCTTTTGCATATTAAATCAGTCTGAATCAAAATGGAAAGATAAATAGAAAAAATGTACCAAAAACCCTAAAAGTTGGTTTGATTTATTTGTATTGAAACACAAACTTGTTATTCCCTGTGTCATGTATTATATATCTATATATTTATGACATTTAATCATTTTTGAGAATTTTAAAACAGTGTTATAGCCTAAATATTTTCACACATATTACGTATAAAGAACAATCAGGCATACAAATCACACAAGTAGGGTTTAGTATTTTTTACGAGTAAAACAAAACTTAGTTGGTGATAAATACAAAGACAATACGACCTCTCCCTTGTAGCTGAGGGGTTGGCATACATGATTCAGAAGATTCTCCCTGAATTAAAACCGGATGCAGACCATCGAAGTTCGTGTAGTAAACATTTTAAATAGTAGTAGCATAATCTCTTTATTAAAAATAAAGAATAAGTTTTATATATTAAATATTAAGGAGACTGCATAGTAATTAAATAGTACAGTCTCCCTTAACAACATTATAGATTACGTATAATAATTACCAAAATATCCTGGTAAAGTTAGTTTAGTAAATTCAGTAACTTATCAATAAGTAAAATTTAGAGAAAGAGACAAATTTATAAATTAAACATTAAAAAATTGTATGTTAAATTATTTGTACGTTTCTTAAGAACAATTGTCATTAAGTGTCATGTTAATTCAATCCTTTTTTCAATAAATTCAATTAAAAAAATTATAAATGTTATTAATGTAGAAAAGGTGTAGCCATTAAATTAATCATATGTCATGTACAATATCTTATTATCAATTATACATTTAATACAAACTATTAACGTCTCAGAAGTTATTTCAATCAATTAGTTGTAAGTCAGACCTCTCAAGCCAAGCATAGATTGATTCGTGAGTCGAATCTGGTAAAGCCCTCAAATAAGGCAAACCATACATGGTTTAAAAATTATAAACCTCAAAAAGGTAAATATAAAAGTAAAAAAAAAAAACCTTACATGGTGAAAAAACACCGAAATATAATTGAAAAAATTGGGAAAACAGTTGACCCTAAAGGCCATCCATGTAACTTCCCGCTAAGTTTAATTATAACAAACACTATTACAACAAATACCAAAAAACGAATATTTGTGCATTTTTAAACAACTATACCTTTTGAATGCGTCGTTCGATTTTCATTTTAAAAAAAGCATTCTACGCAGTTTTTACAGCACAAAACGAAAATGTACAGGTTTATATTGATTGATTGAGAAATCTGGAAGATATGTTAAAAAAATACCAAAAAACGACAATTTGTGAATTTTTAAACAACGATAACTTTTGAATGCGTCGTCCGATTTTCATTTAAAAAAAAGCATTCTACGCAGTTTTTAAAGCACAAAAAGAAAATGTACAGGTTTATATTGATTGGTTGAGAAATCTGGAAGATATGTTAAAAAAATACCAAAAACGACAATTTGTGAATTTTTAAACAACGATAACTTTTAAATGCGTCGTCCGATTTTCATTTTCAAAAAACCGTCGACGCAGTTTTTTAAGCACAATAAATGTATACATGGTTTTATTACGATGTTTTCGCACGCTTTAAAGTTATTTTTAAAAAACATAAAAATTCCAAAAAAAATTAGGTTATTTTTTTAAATTTCTTCGGATTGGCTCGATGGATTAACTCTCAAATCTAATCAGATCTAAGTTTTGATACACCCTTTCGAATGACATGTCGTAGAATTCAATCGGTTGATTCGTTTTTGAGAAACTGTACGACAAAAATTTATTTAAACACATACATCCCCCCCCCCCCCCCAACCCAACACACCAAAGTAGGTCCGATCGGCGGGAATAGTCAGAATGGCTTCCTGGGACCTCAAAACGGGGAGATTTAATGAAAACTCGACTTTCGAAAATCGGACCGAAATCAATAACTTCCCTTTATTGGTAGCGGGAAGTTAAAAAAAACCTTACACATTGTTTGGTTCTTTAAACATCTCAAACTCCGAGTGTATAATTATATTTTTATGGGTTTTCTGGCTCATATCTTCAAGATCAACTTTAAAATTCCTAGCGTTCAAAAGAGATTACCCCCTTCAGATTAGCGTTATCAAATTCGTAACCAAACTGCCTGTAATTATTACAAACAAAGCGTGTCTGAGTTTACCACCAATGTTTCAATTAGGTTGTCATTTAAATAACTCCCGTTGATAAGATCTCGAGGTGACTTTGAAGGCCAGTTTAAATTAAACAATTAATTGCTATTACCGTAAGCAATGCCAGGAGCTGGCGTGTTGTAGTGACCAGCGCTGTCTGCGGCAACTGGGAGAATTAACGGGCCAAATAAAGTTGATAATAATGCCAGTATCTGAAATCAAAATGTAATATTTCAAAAGTTATAAGTGTAGTTAATTTAAGGAAATATGATCAAAAAATTCATTTTAAATTTCTTACTATGAACGATTATTCTAATATAGCTTTGTCAAATATGTGTTCAAAAAAAGAAACTTAATGTGGATTATGCAATTAAAAGTCATCTGTTATTTTCCATAGTTTTTACATTATTAAAAAGAACTGTTCGTTGTCATTTGTTTATGATTTGTTTAACACTTAATTCATTATCTAAATGCTATCCTATACATATACAGGGTGTATCAGGAAGAAACGGAAAGAATTGCAGGACGTGTTCTACTGGTGAAAATAATGAAAAAAGTTCCTATAAACATAGGTCCGAAAACGCTTCGTTTTCCAGATATCCGCCATTTTGTTTTTTGTACAAAATAATTCATATCTAGAGAACGGTTTGACTGATTGAATTCAAACTTGGCATACAGTTTAACCTGACAATGATATACCTCAAGAAAAATAAACGATTAAATCCAATCATGCGTTTAAAAATGGCGGCTGTTTGAAAGTTTCAAACCTAAATTACTCCAAAACCGTACATTTTAACGAAAAATGTCAAGATACCTTTTTTGTAGCCCTTTTGATTCCCTATCGGATGGTGTAACTTTCAAAACAATCGGATGAAGGATAACAGTTAAGTTATGTGTACTAATTGGTTTGTTCAACTCGGCATCCTATACAAACACAGTAAATACTACAATATTGTATGGACATTTGTTGTCATTACCTTTTAACTTAGCTATTATCCTTCATCCGATTGTTTTGACAGTTACACCATCCGATAAGGAATCAAAAGGGCTAAAAAAAAGGTATCTTGACATTTTTCGTTAAAATGTACGGTTTTGGAGTAATTTAGGTTTGAAATTTTCAAACAGCCGCCATTTTGAAACGCATGATTGGATTTAATCGTTTATTTTTCTTGAGGTATACCATTGTCAGGTTAAACTTCGTGCCAAGTTTGAACTCAATCAGTCAAACCGTTCTCTAGATTTGAATTATTTTGTACAAAAAACAAAATGGCGGATTTCTGGAAAACGAAGCGTTTTCGGACCTATGTTTATAGGAACTTTTTTCATTATTTTCACCATTAGAACACGTCCTGTAATTCTTTCCGTTTCTTCCTGATACACCATGTATATTAAAAATATGTATTTGTAAATAATAGAAGCAATTAGGGTCGCAATTTTGAAAAAGGACTAAGTAAGCCAACTTTTGTTAAACTCTTAAAACGAAGTACCGCTGAACTGCGGTAGAGTTTCAAAAACGATTAAACAAGGCACGTTAACAAAGAGAACTTCCTTCAACTCTTCTGAAGAGGATTGTGATGGCAATCTGACTTATACGGTTTGGTTGGCATCTCAAAAAAGTCGATATCATTTTTTGAAGTGTAAAAAACCTCGGCGCTATGTTTTCTGGCGGTGAATCGTATTTTACCGTCACGCATTTTCTCATGCATTTTATGAAACGCTCTATCCTATCTGTTTGAAAAAAGTTTTCGGTCTTGCTGAGATTCGAACCAGCAGAGTCCATCACCATGGACTTACGCCTTTTCCGGTTAGGCCACCAACTCATTGATAGTTTAGTATATTTAAGTTGGGTATAAAAGTGCAACCGATTGTCCTACGTCATAGATTTAACGCGTTAATGTTAACACAATTTAATTGGATAAAATGACAGATAAACAGTTGATTCTAATGTATAACCTTTAATAATTTTAGGTTAGGCATGGACTGGAAGGACCAAAACATGTTTATCGGATGTATTTACATTCATTACCATAGAAACCAATAAGATAAAATAACAGATAAAACAGTTGATTCGAATGTATAATCTTTAATAATTTTAGGTTAGGCCTAGACTGATGAATAAACACATGTTTCTTGAATGTATTTACATTATTTAAAATAGCAACCAATTGAATAAAATAACAGATAAACTATAGATTCAGACGTAAATCATTTCCATGATATATTTTGTATTCATCAGAATATCGCCATATGAGTTTACACTTCTCTGGTCTGGTCTTATGAACACAGTTTTTTTATTCGTGTCCAGTTTTGTAATATTTATTTTGTACTGATATAAACGGATAATTCAAAAACTCCTGGGTCACATTTGATTAAATTTATTTTAGATCGTATTGATATACGCTTCGACTATCGCCCTAACGAAGTTAATATCAATTTGTATTCTTGAGATTCGTGCAGGTTTTTATTAATACGCCCATACACAAATATTCTACATGATTTTTAAGTTATGTAAAAATGATCTGCAGCCTTTAAAATATTCCTAACTGAAAATAGGGGTTTTCTATAATAGGCCTTTTTTAATTATGAAATATTTTTTTTTACATTCATTAGAACCTAAACAATAATTGTTTACACTTAACGGAATTGAAAAAAAATACATTTTACAATTCTTTTTGAGTTTTTTTAGTTTGTTTTAGGCAAAAAATATGTTTTTAAAATCTCTTATAACGTTTGTACTACTAAACCAATTTGGCCGTTTGATATCATGTTTTAAAGCATATAAAAAGCACTAACGTTTTGGGTATAGTCATATTCTTACCACTAAAAGTGTAGTAGTTATGACCTTACCTATATATATATATATATATATATAAAACACATTTGTGATTTACAATTTTTTTAAAAATACTCATGTTTTTGTCCTAGAGTAATAAAAATACCCAAAAAGTTGCATTATAACCTACTAAAGATGTGGTAAAGATGTCATCACTGTAGCTTTAGCAGTTAAAAAGTTATAAGAACTTTTGTGAAAAAATATCAATATTGAAAAGTTGCGGGAAATCGCGTTAAAAGATTCCATTAGTTATTTTAGCAGCCATAGAGGGGAATAACTTGCACAACAAGTATTTGTAGTCAAGATATGTTTTACTTACATATTGGAGGCGTTGAAAGCCTAATAATAAACATTGTTGTCCTTCTTTGCAATTACTTTAAAAAAATTAAAAATCTTATTAGTCCAAATTGCTAAAATAAAAAAGTTCAACTCGACCAAAAGTAGGTGCGCCCATTGCTTTGAATACATTTTTCACACTGATATAAAGAACTTGTGTGGCATATGTTATGTTTTTCTTTAACTTTATATACTATAGAATCAGGGAAAAAATATGTATATTTTTATGGTAATTTTTTGGTAGGTAATCCCCTTAAACGTATAAATCTGTTTACAAATTTTATTTAAATTTTCGTACCCATTACAATAACTTTCCTGTACTGGTAAGGAAACACATTTAAATACATACTTACAAAGTGTAAATATTCATTTCTTAGTGCATCCAAATTAGTTTTAGGAAATTTTAATCCAAATTTATTAAAAAAACTTGCCCAGACAAAACGTAACAACTAAGCTCTGTAAACAAAAGCAGTTTGTCACTTAACAAAATAAATTGGAAACGATTCTGCAACCACGTCTATGTTTCTAATTGAATAGTGTCGGTTATAAAGTCAAATGTTCTTCTTTCTGTGTTGAATGAATTTACAGCTGTACGTTAAAAGACTTAGGATTAGTACTTACCAAAGTCCAGTCCATTGTGAAGGTACGAAGGTACTGACCGATGCGACTTCCCATTTAGATCCATAACATCTGACCTTGACTAAACATAAGGTCGTTACTACCTGCCGCATCCAATTTGGTTCCGTTCTGTAAACAACACAGTTATCAGCTTTGTGAGGCGTTTTAAGTGATATGTTTCTGTTCTATTCTAAGAAAATAACTTGAAACAAAAAATATAAAAGATCAATCGTAGTTTTAAATATTTTTACTAAATGTTAAAATAAAATCAGTAAGTTTTCATAATACGTATTAAATGTTATGCAACTTTAAGGCTCTGTTGCATCAACCGGGATCAAATACCTAGATCAGTAAATCCTGGATCAATTATTTGATCCAGGTATGGTGCAATAGAAACAACCCATCAAAGTAGTTGATCCTGGATCAAATACAACTTTGATCCTAGATCAAACCTGATCCTGGTTGGTGCAACTCGGCCTAAAAGTTGTATTTGTAATTAACTTCTAATTAAATAAAACTTACATTATTACGGATAATTAATTACAAATTTGTATGGTATTATTTATATTTACTAGAAAAAATACGTAAAAATATAGTGTTGTTTTAGTCTTCTTAAAAAATACTATTTATTCACTACTTAATTTTATTTTTGATGTATGATAATAACTTATGCAATATTTCGTATTTTTCATTGCAATTCTCATTTATTTATTAAAATATGGAAATATAAAAAAGTAAAATTCTGGTTTTTCACGTTTAAAAGTGTTTGAGATACGACACAAGTTTAAATGAAAAAATGTTTAACTATAGGTTAAGAGTTTTTTTTTTACTTTCTCACTATGGTATAGAGAAGTATAGTGATCGCAAAAAAAATCGATGTGAAGATTTTTGTGGAAATATCCGTTTTGAGACACCCTGAGTTAAAATAAGTGGTTTTTACATAAGGTCTGTCTGTAAGTCTACCTGTCTGTATGTCTGTCTGTCTGTATGTCTGTCTGTATGTCAGTCTGTATGTCTGTATGTATACAAAGCTAGAGAGAAAACTATTCGATCGATCTCGAACGAATTTGCGATAAACATGTCAATTAGGCATATAGCCTATAGATGTGCGAAAAAAGGTTTTGACAATTTTTAAATATACAACCACCTTATTGGCCAAAAAGCCCCCAAAACATCAGTTGTTATTTTTTTATAAAAAATGGCTCTAACGATTTTGATAAAATTTGGCTTATTTGTAGAACTTAATGTACCCTACCATGTGCAAAAAACCCGCATCTTTATAACATTCTCATTTAGCTAATAATAATAATATTTATTAGTTACTCTCCTACTTTAAAGGATCCCCTCTCCTACTTTTTTCTAATAAAGTTTGGTAACTCGAAAGAAATGAACTGTCTTATTCAGAATGTTAACTTCACACTTTATTTTTCTTACATTTTTTTATATCACAGTGTAAACAAATTATTTTGTGTTCCATTTTCTTCAATTTAGTGAGTTTTATTCATTTTTTAAAGTACTAAGTGGCTTGTATAAGTTTGTATATATTAACCAAGAAGATAATATACCTACTTTGTGTTAGTAAATGTGTTTGTTTAATTTATAAACCTATAAATACCTTCATTAATTTGCTGGGTATCACAAATGATCACAAAAAAATTGTATTGAGAACCCGTGTGTATCAAATATGATCCCAGCAATTTACCCCCATAAAAAGTAAACACATAATGTTTAAATCACCATTTTATAATAATGTAGACTTATTTAAAGGGAATGGTACAAAAAAATGGTCTGGGTTTCGGGTAAAAATTATGCAAAACTACTTGGGTTTGAGGTTGCACAGAACATGTGATACACATGCGACTCTACCTGTTAATACAATTAATTATGACGTCACAGTAAATCTGTTTAACACGCTCACTGCTACGCAAATATCGTATGCTAGGAGCTGACCTTTTATTTTTTTATATTTATGGCCTTAAATGAGTAGAAATTACTTTATTTTTTAATTTTGAACCTTTCTACGTAATAATCACTAATATTTTAAATGTCCATAGCGCATATGCTTAAAATTGGCGTGCGAAACACGCAATGCTCTGTGTATTGAAAATTCTCCCAATATGGGGATTGGCGTGCTATTGGCGTCAGCCGCTTCTCATAGAGTTCAGTGTCAAGCTCTTTCCATGAACATTTTTAAAATGGCGGCCTATTAAAATTTTTAATGTAAAATGTCTCCTAAGCAGATAACTTTACAAACAAATTTAAAGAAACAGAAAAAGGAATTTTTTATGGTAAACTAAACGATTTTTAACTTTTCTCATAACTGAAAAGATTTTCAGATAAAGAGTAAAACATAGTTTCTTGGTAGTTGTATGTAACACACAAATTTACTGTGGAAGTAAAGTAAACAGGTGATTAAATGAAAATACCAAACAGCAAATTACTTCTACTTTGCATTGTTGTATTATTATTAGTATCCGGTCGACCGAGCATCGCTCACTATTTTTTTAGAAAAATTGTTTTTTTTAGGAAAATGTATGTAAATACGAATCACTTACTGAATGAATATGAATATTTTTCGATCTTACGTACATATGAAGTGTTTATTTAAATAATTAAAAAAAAACAAGAGTGCAATTAGTTTAACATTTTATTAGACTATAATATCTGCTATATTATAGTAATTTTTTACAGTTGATCTATTAATACTTATATATTTGAATACACTCAGTTGAATCATGACTAAATCGGATCTTAACCAAATACTATATTGCTATAGCCTTCTATATCGCCTATTTAGTGACTTTAAAGGTGGTATATAAAAGAAGTTCAGAGTTTACATAGACGAAAAGAGCTACTCAACGCATTTTTGCAGACATACGACCTAGTCGCATTCGATTCCTGACGTCAAACTACCCCTATGTGCAAATTGTTATCCAAATCGTTAGAGCCGTTAACGAGACCCCCGAGCTAAATTTGTATACGAATATACAAGAATTGCTCGTTTAATAAGATTAGATTCTTACACAAATTCTGAAATTGCCGATTAAATCAGCTGTTTGATCCTTACTTCTTAAATAAGTCGTTTGCTTTACTTCTGCAGTAAATTTGTGTGTTATAGAAAACTACTAACAAAAGATGCTTTTAGTTTTTAGCTGAAAACTCGGTTAGTTATGGACTACTGAAAAAACGCAAAACGATTTTGTTTCTTAAAATTTGTTGGTAAGGTTATCGGTTTGACACTAAATATTTTTAATGGCTGCCATTTAAAAAAAAATATACAAAATAACTTACTGGTAGTCTAGTTTGTAGAAGATGAAAAACTTACGTAAAAATTATGTCCACCAAATTTGAGCTAAAAATCTTTTATATTTCCAAACATATTAATTCGAAACTGGTCGAATTAATAATTTATCCTAATAATAATCCTAATAATAATAATAATTTATTACTCGAAAATTATTTATCCTAGCAGATATAATTTATATAATAAGACTAGTTGATCCGTACGGCGTTGCCCGTGGTGGTTGGTATTTTCAGCCTTTTTAACGTAATTGTATTCTTTTTAATTGTTCAGTCGGTGAGTGGTATTTGGCTTTTATATATATAGATCTTAAATAATAAAAGCCTATTGTCATAATAATAAAAGATATTAAATTATGATTTTAGTAACTTTGATCCCCCAAACCCCTCCTAAAATTTCGAAATTGTTCATACCCTTTCTTAGTGAGCACCTATGGCCCTAGAGGAAGCTACATACAAAATTTCATTCCAATCCGTTCGGTAGTTTTGAAGAAATTGTGATTTAATAACTTTGATCCCCCCAAACTCCCCTAAAATTTCAAATTTTTTAAAACCTTTTCTTAGCGAGCGCCTATGGCCCTAGAGGAAGCTACATAACAATTTTCATTCCAATCTGTTCAGTCATTTTTAATAAATCGTGATTTAATAACTTTGATCCCCCCAAACCCCCCTAAAATTTAAAATTTTTTAAAACCTTTTCTTAGCGAGCGCCTATGGCCCTAGAGGAAGCTACATACCAAATTTCATTACAATCTGTTCAGTAATTTTGAAGAAATCGTGATTTAATAACTTTGTTCCCCCCC
>JAGFPH010003834.1:104678-126107 GCA_018207615.1 Philaenus spumarius
TGAAATATAATCACTATAGGAAACGGACTTGTGCACCCCAAAAATTGAAATTTTTTGGAGTGTTGAATTTTACGGTGATTAAATTTAACGGTTCTAAAGTTGACTTATTTTCATAATTTATAAGGTGCTAGTGAGCTTGATTTGGAAACAGACTTGTGCACCCCAAAAATTGAAATTTTTGGAGCCAGGTAAATTTTATTTTCTGAGGGAGACAGTGGGGCGTGGGGAGTACAAGATTTCATTTTCTGACGGAGGTATTGGGGAGTGGGGTGGGAACTAAACGATCTTCATAACAGGGGTTTCCTCCACCGGCGATATCAGTACTATTTTGTTACTGTAATTTTTTTTTTTTTTTTTTGCTATGCAGAGGTCAAGTTTTGTGACTATGCTCTGTTTTGTAGGGCATTGTAGATATCAGATTTTTTTTATGGGTAGATAAAGGTCATTTCGTTTGGGGTTTTTAAACGAATTTTCTTTTTTAAAGGTTTTTTGGTAAGGATTCTACTAATATATTGCGTACACACAGACAGCTGTTCAACGCCTTCGTGAGTAGACCTATTTCCCAAATTGTTGGTTGAAACCCTAAAACATAGGCCTATAAACTTAATTTTGGAAATTTGCTCAACTCACGTCAGCGGTTCAGCTGCGTGGTCGAATTTTTATAATGCTCTCTGTTGGTTAAAAGTCAATTTTTCTTAGCTCACAGGGTAATATTGTATAGCTCATAATTTATATTCTCCACTACTCTGTCATCATCATCAATTTTAAAGCGCAAACAATTTTAAAATCGTCAGCCTATAGATGAAATTTACAGTATTTTAGAACAGAATGTATATCATAAATGTACAAACTTAATAGTAAAGGTAGTAAGACTGAGAAAAGCGACGCAATGATTTCTTCCAGAAAGATAAGACTGTACCTATGCTATGAAAATAGGTGGCAATCCCATATTTCTTAATTTAACTACTAGCAATCAGTGACTTTATTATGGAAAAGTTAGGATCTTTAAACAATACTATATACATATAGAACAACATTATACTCCCAAACTTTATAATTAAAGACATTAAAAGAAATCATTAATATGAAAGTGATTCGTAAAATTCAAATAGCATATTCTAAAACATTCAAATGGTTGAACAGTTAAAAAATATACTATTAGAGTTTATAGCTATTAGTAATTCACGTCTATTAATAATTACTAAGAACTATAAGACTAAATCCTCTGAAATATTAGCAGGGAAATTGTTTATTCTGAGCAACACATGTACTTCAATCCTTAGAATTCGATAAACAATTATATAAAAAATTCGGTTTTTTATCTGAAATAAAATTGTTACCTAAAATCACCCACTTTTTATTTATAGGATGTGGTCTCCTTCACAAGCTTTCATTATTCTTACTGGTTGTGTACCATTCTCAATCTCTTCCATCTCATATAATGAAAGTGTGACTTTCTGTTAAATAAAAAAAGAAAGCTGGCGCTGTGCCCTCTTTTATAAATTTCTCGATCTAACAATATAATTATAGCCTACTTTTTGATAATTTAAGCAATAGCTCTTTCTAACTGATTCACTGAATTAATATTACTTACTCACTTGTAAAATCTTGTAAACATTACTATTTTGAGTACAATACCTTAAACATCGTAAGAAATGCAGAGTTAATTATATAATTGTAGTTTGTATTAGTTAGTTAATATTATGAATTAAACAAAATTTCATTAATGATTACTACGGAAATTTTCTTTACCGAAATTTAAATATTCCATCATATTTCATTTATACCTTTCATTATTAGCCCAGTCAACGCATGATTCTAGAAGGAAAGTGAATAAGCGGAAAGACCAACTATGGTGTACATTGTTTGGGGTACCTAGTAGTATAACACACTCAAAGTCCTTAACCCTAGGGGTGGCGGAAGAGGGGGGGGAGTAAAGGTATCATTTTTGGATTTTTTGCCAATATCTCAGTAGGGGTTGGTTATAAAAAATATATATACGAATACAAAATTAAAGCTGACAAAATTATCTACATTTTATATACCTATAGTATTTTTGCTATCTGTAACCGTTAATGAGATATACGATCTCGAAAATCGGAAATTTTCGAAAAAACGTTTCTTCGCATTGAAATACTTTATTATTTGTTCCCCACGCGGTCTACCCTCGTGAGCTCTCTCCAGTTCTTATCTCGTTCGTATAAAGTCAAATTATTGTGTATTTTGTCTCAGTATATTATTTTATTTTATTATTACTATTATGTCGCTATGTTGATGGGAAAATGTGTCATTTCTCGCTTTAGTTGAGTTAGTTTATATAACGTCATACGTCCGTAGGAAGTCGAATTATTGTGTTTTTCGCCTTTATATTTAATTATTATTATAACCGGTATATTTTATTAGTATTATATGCGGTATATTTTATTGTTATTTTTATTATATCGCAATGTCGACGCAAACGTATTTTGTTTGTGACGAGAACTTGTACGAAAGTGGTGGGAAAGTGTCCTGTATGAGTGCAAAAGTAATAGCTTCACTGACAAGTGCCACTTTACAAATAAATGACTGAAAAAGCTCTAACCTTGTAGGTTTAATACCCTCAAAGTTCATTCCACATGCAGAAAACATTATACGTGAGCCGAAAGAATTGCAGCTTATGTGATGAAACAGGCCTCTGTTTTGAAACAGCCATTGAAAAGTCAACAGATTCACAAGTCTTTGTCATTGGAGAGGAACACATACCTATAGTCCTTCTGATTGTGCTAATCCCCAAAGACCAATACATCATAATTATGAAACCGAGGAAAGGTGCCAACCAGTCTGTAATTCCACCGCTGAGGAGCTCAAGGCATTATGCTCATCCATTCTTTCACAGGATGTGATACTATAACAGCAGCCTTCCTCAAATGCAAACTTGCATTTGCCCAACTGTTCAAGAAGGATGCAGATGTAGCATATGCTTCTGAAGTCTTTAACAATCTTTCAGCCACTCACAAGCAGATTACAGGCAATAATTGTTTCCTCCGGTGGTACGGTGCCCCGAAGAAAGAAAAATCACTCAACAAATATTGCTACGACACAATCGTCAAGCCTGTGGCGAATGTGCAGCCCGATATCTCATCCCTCCCACCATCCGAGGGATCAGCCAAACATCATAGTCATCGGTGCTACTTTCAGATACAACGGTGACAACACTAGCTTACGCCTAGAGGAATGGGGGTGGGATCAGAACGCGATGGACTGCTAAACTACCTCATCCCTATTAGAACCCAAGATACAATAGCCCCAGATGAAATTTTGAACCTGATACGCTGCAGTTGCCGGAAGCCTCAATGGTTTGTTCTACTATATATATATATATTCAATAAAAATAAAATGTTGGTTCATCACTCTAGGCGTAACCTATTTGTTGTGTGTATGTTTAATTTATTTTACCTGTCTTAACGGCAACATACTCACATAATTTACGTTTTGTGCACATTTATGGCACAGTACGTTACGAATGATATAATTTTAATACGTCAATTTCAGGATCGGCTCAAGTATCATTTTTTTTCTTGTGGAATGAACTTTGAGTAATGTCAAACCTACAAGGTTGGAGCTTTTGCCGTCATGTCTTTGTAAAATGGCATTTATCAGTGAAGCTTTTGCACTCACACAGGACACTTTCCCACCACTTTCGTACAAGTTCTCGGCACAAACAAAATACTGGGTCGACATTGCGATACAATAATAAAAACAATAAAATATACCGCATATAATACTAATAAAATATACATGTTATAATAATAATAAAATATAACGGCGAAAAACACAATAATTCGACTTCCTACGGACGTATGACGTTATATAAACTAACTCAACTAAAACGAGAAACAAAACATTTTTCCGTCGACAAAGTTATATAGCGACATAATAGTAATAATAAAATAAAATAATATACTGAATTGAAATACACAATAATTTGACTTTATACGAACAAGATAAGAAATGGAGAGAGCTCACGAGGGTAGACCGCATGGGGAACAAAATAATAAAGTATTCCAATGCGAAGAAACTTTTTTTTTCAAAAATTACCGATTTTCGACAGCGTATATCACATTAACGGTTACAGATATCAAAAATATTATAAGTTTGAAAATGTAGAAAATTTTTTCAGCTTTAATTTTGTATACGTATGTATTTTTTGTAGGACCAACTTCTACTGAGATATAGGCACAAAATACAAAAATGGTACCTTTATTCCCCCTCGCCCTCTTCCGCCTCCCCTAGGGTCAAGGACTTTTAGTATGTTATACTACTAGGTGCCCCAAGCAATGTACCATAGTTGGTCTTTCCGCTTATTGACTTTTCTTCTAGACCCCCCCTTTTTGGGCATTCGTTGACTTCCAAGTTTAACATTAACTGCAAATTACAATAATAATTATCTAATTAGTTATACAAATAATAATTATGGTATACGGATATACATCTTAGCAGAGGTGTTATCTCCAAAAATAATGTTCAACCTATTAAACCATTTTACTAGATTATGTAATAAAAAACAATTTTAAATAATAACTAATGTTACATTTAGTCAGTTATTAAAATAATATAATGACTAAAGCTAACAAACTTTTAACTGAGTGTATGAAGTTTAAGACGTTTAGAACAAATTATATTACATTAATCTCCTGCATTAAAGTTTTACGAAAACTATGATTTGTGTATTTGCTTTTCTTTGTTCAAGCTAGATGCCAGCTGTGGCTTAAGGCTAAGTGCAGAAGTTTGTTAGGCATTACTATAGAGGTAAATTTATGGAAGCGGTAAATCAAAGTGATTGGCGCCAATACATTCTTGAAACTCTAAATCTAGGTGTAGTGAGCCAATTTCTTAATAACTGAGTATTTGATAGAAAATGTGTGCTTATACATCTCAATAGATATTGTTTGTGGGCTTATTACTATATAATAATATTAAATAAACTAGTTACATTTTATTTAGTTACAATAATAAAAACCTACACGATCTATGAGTATCGTAGGTCAGAATTCATTTTGTGAAAAACTATTTGTCAATATTTTGAGAAAAAAATTGGTTAATTGTAAATTAAGTTGGAAAACATTCAGGACGTTTTAATTTAAACCAATAGCGTCAAACAGCTTTATCCATGCAATGTTTGTATGTGTTGCCACATAAGCAAATAATAAATTAATTGAATAAGGTTTTATAAGTTTATTATGGATTTATACAATTCCTTTAAACAGGTTTTCTTCTTTTTTTGTTAGATGCTGAGAAATCCAGCGTTTAAAATGATTTTTAACACTCTGTATTAATTCACCAAGGATTTTTTTTAATCGGCCTATTACGTCGTTATTTTTCAACCACTTTGTATAAATGGAGCTTCATTTTATAAGTTTTACACTGCAGATTTACAGTGAAATACAAATATCCACAAAAATCCACTGTATATAAACTTTTGTTTAAGAACCATGCCTAAATTTGTGAGGAAAAGTTACGTGGGACCATCACAAACGTACCAATTCATAAAAAGTTTTCCGGATGATCCTAAACAAGTGTAGGTTGGAACATTCAAAACTATTATTCTGTTCTTTACGAATATTACCTTTAGATACTTGTATAATTACAAAGTACTTAAGTTATTTTTTAATGAAAGTGGAAAGAGGCAGATTTCTGATCGGTGTGATGGGAGGAGGGAACGGTTAAGAAGTGCAGGAAATTTTTTAGTGCCAAAGCCTTTTAAGACTTATTTTTTGAAGACTTTTTGTTTTTTCTGACCAACATTATTTAATGCACTGCCTGGCCACATCAAATGTGGAAATTCACTTTCATATTTTTTGTGAAAATTGAGAAATTGGCTCTTTGAGCAGGAGGATGTTGAACACTTGTTAAATGGAGTTATTGGTTATTATATAGTATAGTGGTCTTTAAGTATTAATGCTCGTACTATGGTCTAAAATATTTGTAAATTTTTTGATATTTTCCCTTTTTTACTTTGTTTTTACTCTTGTTTGGTAAGAACATGTGAATGTACATTGTTAATATTTGGGTAGAATGCTCGTTGATATGTTTTTTGGGGAAAACAATTTCTGAAAAACTCTTTGTAAATTAAAATTTTTTATTTAGGAGCTATATTTCTTATAGTCAATATACTTCTCTACTAACAATACTTAAATTTTTCATTTAACAATAATACATCTGATTTACATTTAGTTGTATTATTAATTATTTTAGCAATAAATGAAAATGTTCTCCAAAAAACTATAAGTATAGTGCATATATAATTTGTTGATTAATTTCTAGTAAATAAATGGGGTTCTACTACTACTTTATAATTATTATTACATTTGGTTTTCATTCTAACTTTATTTATTAAGTTATAACACCGGGTTTTTATAAAAGAATGGTGTGATTTCATTCATTCATTCCAAGACAGTATGATTTTGTATGATGTTGTATTATTATGCCTGATAGCCTCCAACCCAAAAAAAAGTTTGTTTAGCAGCTGTTATAATAACAACAGTTCTTGTATTGTTGTTTGTGTGTGTTTTCTGTTTTCTGAACTGTTCATGTGGTGTGCGTTATGTTCTCCAATAAATAAAAAGCAAAGTGTGTTTTGTTGTCGGCTGAATTGAAGCCTGTAATTTCAGTTCAGCTTGCATTTCGACGCGAATACAAAAAAGATCCACAACCTGAAACTATCATATTGTTGGTTCAAACAATTCGATGAAACTAGATCAGTTCAGAAGCAGAAATCAACTGGCAGACCAAGTTCATCAGATGAAACGATGTAACTAATTAGACAATCTGCAATCAGAAGTCCTAAGAAGTCAACAACAATCAACAAAGTTTTACACAAAACACTGAAATTACACGCATATAAAATCCAGCTATTGCAGGAATTGAAATCTGATGATTGTGCAAATTTTATTTATTTCCCTGTTGAAATGTTGAACAAGATTGATGAAAATAAATCATTTTTAAAAGATATAATTTTTACAGACGAAGCTACGTTTCATGTCAATGAGTGTGCTAACAGACAAAATTCATTCATATGGGGCTCTGAAAACTCATTAATGACATTTTTGAGAAAATACGCGACTCGCCCAAAGATAATGGTTGGTGTGGTCAGATGAAAAATCTATTTTCTTTGCGGAAAAGACAATTAATGGAATTGTATATCTCGATATGTTAATCCTCACCTGGATGAACTTGAAAACATTCAACAAGATGGCGCACACTCGCACTTTAGTGCGTTTGTCACAACGCGTTGAATGAAAAGTTTGGACATCGATGGGTAGGCCGCAAGGACCTTCCATTCTCTGACCTCTTAAAAGTCCAGACCTGGCAACTTAAGAATTTTTCTCGTGGGGGTACATCAAACATATTGTTCACACAAAAAAATTCGTGACCTAAATCACTTAAAGAACAGGATGAATGAAGCAATTACAACCGTTAACGAAGAAGTGTCAACTAACGTTTGGGCAGAACTTGATTATCGATTGGACATTTGCCGAGCAACTAAAGGCAAACATATCGAAATTTATTAGTCATGTAAAACAACTATTTAAGACGACGATATAAATAAATAAACAGGATCAGCTGTAAGTAATTATATTTTCATTTAAATCATGTTCAAACCCCACCATTCTTTTATGATAATCCTGCATAGTATTCTCATTATACAAAGGGTGATTGGTGTGAAAAATTTCAAGGCTTTATTTTATGCATGCAAATTGCAACAAAACTACGCAATTCGGACAGTTCTATCTCGCTCCACCTTCCAGAAACAGTAATTTTTCGAATTTTCAAATTTCTTGACATTGCCCATGAAAATCTCATTTTTCCAAACTATTACCAAACTTATTGCCAGTTTTTATGACTTTTTTGGAAATTACATAAAATTTTCTATCAGAATTCGTATAGTTTGCCACAGTCAAGCAATCTTAAAGCCTTGTAAAATCTACTTTTGGAAAATCAGGAAAAAGGCAGCTACAACTTCCTTAAGAAATTTTTCTTATGCGTCATACGACAAACTGTCAAATATCACAAAAAAACTTTCCCATATCTTAAGCTTTAAAATGGTGTACTAGAAGTGACCTTTTCTATTCGCCTAAGGGGCGGCAATGGGCGTTAAACATAATTATTATTGACCTGTTTGTGATAAAATAATTATAACAAATACTCTATCTTCGTTTTAACATTTCCTCTCCGATCAAACTATTTCATTCCTTTATCTTATGTCAGTTATCTACATTTTTCATATTACTAATCAAATAAAAAAAACATAGCCATTTGTACAAACAAATTAATTTCATTGGATTAAGTGAAAGCTACCATGGAATATGCATCACAAGAATAAGCTGTATGCACTTCGTGTATGGGTTTTGTGATGGTAATGCTCTTGCCGCCAGAAGGGAATATGAACGTCGCTTCCCAAATCACCGGATTCCTTGTACAAGAGTGTTCTCATTATTGCATCAGAGGCTTGTGGACTTTGTCATCGTACACAAATAGCATCATGGAATAGGTGCTGCATTGGGGTAGCGATAGAAGAAGCAATCATTCATGCTGTTCACAACGATCCAGGAGTAAGTACTAGAGACGTTGCTAGATATATTGGCATTTCTAATTGGAAAGTTTGGGATGTCTTGAAAAAAAACTCCATGCATTTCATTTGCATCTTGTTCAAGCTTTAGAAGAAACTGACTTTGGCCCAAGAGTTCAGTGTTCCCTGTGGTTACTTTACTGTAGTGACATGTAGCCGTATGGTTTCTTTAAAAAGATTTTGTGGACCGATGAATCTTTGTTTACTAGAGAGGGAGTTTGTTTTAACTGTCACAACTTGCATCACTGTTCAGAACAAAACCGTAGAGCTACAAAGGAAAGGGCATTTCAAAGACGTTTCCGAGTTAATGTCTGAGCTGGAGTCATAGGGGACCAATTAATTGGCCCACATATATTTGAAGACACATTAAATGGACCAATGTACTTAGATTTCTTGCAGCACACCCTACCTACCCTCTTAGATATGCTAGATCAAAATCAAAGAGATATTATGATATTTCAACAAGATGGCGCTCCTCCCCATTTCACTAACGAGTAAGAGATTGGCTTACTCTCAACTACCCTACTTGGATTGGACAAGGCGGAGCCGTCGCGTGGCTAGCCAGATCTCCTGATTTTACGTACATTGACGTCTTTGTTTGGGGCTTTATAAAAAGAGAAGTGTACACTACAGCTGTAGACAGTGAAGAAGAGACCAGAAACCCGATTAACAGTAGCATGATTGAGAGAAACATTGCAATGAGAAAAATATTACAAGCATGCATCAGACGTGAAGGTAGGCAGTTTGAGCAAGACGATTAAGTTAATAAAAGTACAGATTTTTCATGACTATTGCCTTTGTTATGTGCTTTCAGTCGAAATAAATACTTTCTATGTTTTAAATCTTTTAATAAAATAAATTTATAATGTTTATATATATATATATATATATATATTTTTTATTAAAACCTCAGTTGCCCGTCGCCATACCAGTTGTTTAGGCCTGTGCAGCGATCTAAAGACAGCTGACGTACTCCTTCGGCATTAGAATCATGGGCCGGCCAGTGGTGGCCGCTTTTATCAGTGCCGGCAGCCGGAATCGGACTTTTCAGGTTCTCTGGTATTATTGGTATTGGTATTTCATCATAAACAGGTCAATAATTATGTTTAAAACACCCATTGCCGCCCCTTAGGCGAATAGAAAAGGTCACTTCTAATATACCATTTTAAAGCTTAAGATGTGGGGAAGTTTTAGTGATATTTGTCAGTTTGTAGTATGAGGCATAAGAAAAATTTCATAAGTAAGTTGTAGCGCACTTTTTCTTAATTTTCAAAAATATTTTTTCAAGTGGATTTTACAAGGCATTAAGAGGGCTTGACTGTAGCACACTATACGTATTCTGATATAAAATGTATGTGTTCTTTCCAAAAAATGTCATAAAAAGTGGCCATATGTTTGGTGAAAGTTGAGAAAAATTAGATTTTCATAAGCAATGTCAAGAAATTTAAAAAAATAGAAAAATGGCTGTTTTTGGAAGCGGGTGTGAGATAGAACTGTCCGAATTGCGTAGTTTTGTTGCAATTTTCATGCATAATAACGCCTTGAACATTTTCACACCAACTACCAATCACCCTTTATATCCAATATGAGGGACAATTTATATCGAAAACTTAACTGGGAGTTTCCTGAATAAAACTATATTTTTACATCTTAAAACTGTACGAGTCGAAAATATAATTTAAAAAGAGAAGTAAGAAATAATTTACGTGTAAACTAAATAGTATTTAGTTTGTAATACTTTTTTTTAATCCTATGTATTACTATAGTCGGACTTAACGTCTTGTAATTTCAATTAATTTTGTATTACCATATTTAAAATATTATTGTCAAACTTAGAAAATAAGAAAATTACTGATCACTGTGTTTTGGTCCTACTTAATCAGAAATTTCACTAATGTAATATTATAGGCTAGTTTAAAATAATTGGTTACATATATTGTACCCTAAACCCAGGTTTAAACTTTGAACATTACTGTAGCCGTCATTAACCACTAAACAGCAGGCCATTAAACTTTTCCATAAGTTTTGATTAGCAGTTAACAGTACCATGCCGTTTGTTTGTACGCATTCATTAATTAACTTCCACAAAATGCCCTTTAATAACAGTACTTAACCTTATCATCACCCCTTACCCTTGCGTTTACTCTTATCACCAATCCCCATGCACTAATATCCACATTAATTTGTACGTTGATGACAACATTAGAATTGCAAAATTCACCTTTAAAAGCTTTACGGTAAATAATAAATAGGTACGTGCAGATTAAATGGGGTTGTAATAATTCTTGAATAATATTTAGCTTACCAGAATAGAGGACGTCAACACTTTAAAATAACAACTATTAAAACATATTTCATTTAATGCAATATATAATGAGTTTCTATTTTATAAAGTACATTATACAAACAATTAATTTCTAACAACTATCTCCAGTAAGTAAAATTATTTTAAAATAATTCGGTCACACAGATTAACCGTTAAATTGAGTTGAGCGAAGTTCCAAAATTAAGTTTATATGTTTTAGGGTTCCAACAAACTATTTTTGAAATCGATCTACTCACATTGGCGCTAAATAGCTGCCTGACTAAAAAATAAATACATTAAAAGAAATTACAAAATAATTACATTGATAGAATTTTGTTGCACCTCAAACGCCAGCAGTTTCAGGATCAGAAGTTTTCCCCACGATAAAATCGCCCAAGTTAATTTGAAACTGGTAATTTTACGGTATTTTACGTTTAGATCAATTTTGGGGGAACCTGACGTTCTTCAAGGTCGTTCAAAAATACAGAAGCGCATAATAATTTCCTGTTTACTTTTTTGTATAAAACCCCAACAAAGTTTCATTTGTTGTTTCCCGATTGTTGGATTTGTTTGACTAACGAACTAGTCCTATCGACTTACAAAACCAACGTATGTACCAAATTTGTGAATAATCACACGTAAATGGCGGTATTTCAATAAAGACATATATACTATTGCTGAGACATAATATATACACATTTATATATATGTACACATTTTTTAGTGGCATCTAAAAACGTGTTCTGGTAACCTTGATTGGTGCTCATTTGCCACTCCCGAACTTAGGACTCACCATAAGGTTTGCAATAGCTCAGTTTTCCTATGAAAATTCGCTAAAAAAGTAAGATAATTATGTCAAAAAACACTATAAATAGTATAAATTACTAAACAAAAGTCAACTAAAAAAGTGTTTGATAACTAACATTTAACTTTTTACAAAATTTAAAAGTTTACAAAGTTAAAAAAAACTAGCTAGTTGTTAGGTTTAGCAAACGAAAGTTTGTGTGTATAGTAGGTCTACAGTAAACAGTTAGAACAATTGATATTTGAATTTGTATGGCATTCATGTGAGACAATATAATTAATTAGATAGGACAGGGCTTGTTATTATATCCATATTATATCAAAATGCATAATCAAAATAGTAATAGACGCAATAATTTGGTTGGCTGAATAAAACTTCTCCAACTAAAACCTTTACTAAACCTATGGTGATAGTTCAAATAGTTAGTGGATTATGTCATAACGTGTGGGCATGAACTTCTCTACAAATTAAATTTGTGAATTTACTAGAAACTAGAGATCAAAAGTTGGTCGAGACTAAAAGTTTCCGTCTAACTGTTCGCATTGTGGAAGTTTTATTTATAGAGCCCTGAGATTAGAGGGACAGTAAGTACGAGTTAATGCCACGTAAAATTCCTAAATCTTTCCTCCAGTTTAAGCGTAACTGCCTTTACTTCACCGCGAAAACAATTATTGTTTTTACTGTCATTTTAAATAGATATATGTATTTAAATATAACAAGAAGTTTTAAATCAAGATTGAATTAAAGGGTTGTAAAATAAATTGTGTTGATATCTTGCTATTGATAAGCAAGTGTAAATAAATTATAAATAATGATGAAAGTAATGATAATGTTTGGAGATGTAACTTGTATATAAGCTAAAAGTAAGTATTTATACATGAACAGCGTTTTTTAAAACACCCAAAACCTACCCGAGATAAGTACTTAGATGGAGGCATATACAAACTCCACTGTGATGATTGCGAGAAACAATATATCGGTCAGACAGGTAGATATTTTAAAACTCGCTTTAAAGAACATTTATTTACCCAATAGCAGAAATATAGATTCAATCCATTCTTCATATGCAGAACATCTAATAGACAGCTGCCACAATTACACCAATATACAGAATAACTTGACCATATTGCACAAAATGAGAAAAGGACACAAATTGAACATAATGGAAGAATTGGAAATTTATAAGCACCAAAAGTTTAATCCTTCAAACATTTTAAATGATAAATTAAATTTCACTTCCAATTGTATATATGACTTAATTTTTTAACTTCAGAATAAGGCCAAAGGTACAAATCTGATAAGGAATACCTGAGGTAGCAGTCTCCCAGTACAACTCAGTGAAGAAACATATGACCTAAGCATTGTGAACTAAAACAATTTTTATTTTTTATTTTTGACAAGTGCCATATATGCACAATTATTTATGTTTATTGTGTTGTTATGTATGTGATGTTTATGTAAACAATGGACTAGTATTAGTGTTGTTGGCTGGCCTGATGATGCTGCCTGTCGCAGGGAAACATGTAGCCATACTTTGAAAAACAAGTACTGTACTATTGACTGAAAATTAAGGTATGTTGATTGATATATTAAATGCAGTCATACTTTTGCCTTGAATACATACAGCAATTGGAGGTTTTTAATGCAAGAGATAATTACTTATTACTTAATTACTTATTTGAATTACCCAAAACTTTATTCCTTCATACATCTCATAAGAGTTGATATTTTTCACAATTTTACTATCATTGTAAATTATTGTCAATTGTAGGGTTTAAATAAGTTTTGTTGTAATATCACGCATTTAAAACATCTATGACGGTTTTTCTACACGATTTAAGTCCCACATGGTAAAAGGTTAATTTTGACCATTTAAGTTTTAATTTGTTGTCCATCTTCTTTATAGTTTATAGACTTGATAATAAAAATTCTTTTAGAATACAAAGAATAAATTTTTTCCAGTAGTAACATTTTATATAACGTACAAACATTATTTAACATCTGATATTGTAAACTATTGAAAATAAAACAAAATCTAATTATTACTTCACATTAAATACGTTTATACTCTCTTGCAGCTACAATATACAAAGGAAACAAAATTAGTTAGTTTCTTCATAAGCATACACTGCATAGGAGCTAAATTAACTAACACGAGAAAAGTTTCCTGATAAGTTTAAAATGTCTTTAGTTATTCCCATACACAAAAAAGGAAGTAGGCTTGAAATGTCAAATTACAGGCCAATATCTCTGGTTTCTGTCTTTGCTAAAATTATTGAAAAACTAATGAAAAATCAAATAGTACAATATTTAAATAAAACGGATTTTTTCAGCACTAATCAATACGGTTTCATGGCTGGAAAAAGAACTGAGGATGCTCTTCTTGATTTCAGCAATTTAGTTATGAATGGATTGAATAATGGGGATAAAACGTGTGGTCTTTTTCTTGACATTACTAAGGCATTCGACACTGTTGATCATAAAATCTTGCTTGATGCCTATGGGACTGTGGTGTCAGGGGTGTAGTTCACCAATGGTTTATAAGCTACTTGAAAGACAGAAAGCATTGTGTTAAAGTTGGTGCACATGTGAGCGAGTGGGGTGTTGTTGATTGTAGAGTTCCTCAAGGAATAGTATTAGGCCCAATTTTATTCTTAATTTATGTAAATACCCTTTGCAACGGCAAGTTTAGTGGTAGGTTGATTTCTTTTGCTGACGACACGGCTTTAATTTATACAAAAAGCAATTGGAATGAATGTAAATTAGCCGTGGAAGAAGATTTAATCGGCTTGCGGTTGCGGTTTGCAAGTCATAAAAAGACACTTAGCACTAGAAAAACTAGTTTTATGAAGTTTTCATTGAAGGATACGGGAGAATCTTTTGCCACAGTCACATATAAATGTTTAAAATGTATAAATACAAACTCACAGTGCGCTTTGAACTGTTCTTTAATAGAAAATTCCGAAAATATAAAATATTTGGGGGTTATGATAGATGAACGCATGTCATGGAAAACCCATATAAATACATTAAAAAGTAAGTTGAATCGAATTATTACAGTTTTTTATTTCTTAAAGGGTGTCTGCCCCAAGTACATGTTACGGAAACTTTATTTTTCACTAGTCCAAAGCAGATTGGAATATGGAATTATTTGCTGGGGAACTGCTTACAACACAAACCTGTATCCTATTAAAATAATTCAAAAAGGCATTATCTGTGTCATACAAAATAAAAACAGAATTGAACCTTCAAGACCTCTTTTTCATAGTTTATCTTTACTACCGCTGAAACATTTATTTGTATACAAGGTTCTTAGTGTCTTCTACAGGAGAAGTGGACAATTTCCCACTGTATATAATAGGTATAAATTATCACTCCGTTCTAGGCATAACTTGCCTATTCCAAAGCCTAGGCTGACAAGTTTTATAAATTATTTTTCTTATATAGCTCCGAAATTGTACAACAAATTACCAGTATATATAAAACATTGTACTAGGCAACCAAAATTCCTGAGACGCTTGAAATCTTGGCTGCTCAGTCTCGACAATGTGGACACTCTCCTAAATAAGTTAGTATAATCCAGCTCACTTTTTGTTTTCAAATTTTCTAAAAATTTTTTTTACTCATTTATTTTAAAGTTGTATGCTTTGTTTGAGTCATGCGCTACAGGAAGAGCCGCAAATGCAAAAAGCTTTATTATTTATTCATTAACCAGTTTTAAAATCTGATTGAGCTCAGTTATCTCTATGCTCCATAAAAGATGCTTATATATACAAAAAGAACATTTTTGCTGTGAAACTTCTTAAACTCACTAAATTCATTGTTTCTGTAGAACTCTGATAAAATAAATTTTTATTTTGTTTTTTTAAGTAAAGGTAACCCTCATTACAGGATTCCTATAGAGGGTACCTAATTCTTCCCTTTGTATTTTTAATGTATTAATTTATGTAAATTTCTTATGTTTATGTTTTATTTATACATGTATTATATTTTACAAGGTTTGTAAAAAAAAGGAAGAATAAATTAATTTCTAATTTCTAATTTCTATTTAGTTTGTAATACTTTTTTTTTAATCCTATGTATTACTATAGTCGGACTTAACGTCTTGTAATTTCAATTAATTTTGTATTGCAATTTTTAAAACATTATTGCCAAACTTAGAAAATTAGAAAATTACTGATCACTGTGTTTTGGTCCTACTTAATCAGAAATTTCACTAATGTAATATTATAGGCTAGTTTAAAAAAATTGGTTACATATATTGTACCCTAAACCCAGGTTTAATCTTTGAACATTACTGTATTACGTCATTAACCACTAAACAGCAGGCCATTAAACTTTTCCATAAGTTTTGATTAGCAGTTAACAGGACCATGCCGTTTGTTTGTACGCATTCATTAATTAACTTCCACAAAATGCCCTTTAATAACAGTACTTAACCTTATCATCACCCCTTACCCTTGCGTTTACTCTTATCACCAATCCCCATGCACTAATATCCACATTAATTTGTACGTTGATGACAACATTAGAATTGCAAAATTCACCTTTAAAAGCTTTACGGTAAATAATAAATAGGTACGTGCAGATTAAATGGGGTTGTAATAATTATTGAATAATATTTAGCTTACCAGAATAGAGGACGTCAACACTTTAAAATAACAACTATTAAAACATACTTCATTTAATGCAATATATATATATAATGAGTTTCTATTTTATAAAGTACATTATACAAACAATTAATTTCTAACAACTATCTCCAGTAAATAAATTTATTTTAAAATAATTCGGTCACACAGAATAACCGCTAAATTGAGATGAGGTAAGTTCCAAAATTAACTTTATATGTTTTAGGGTTCCAACAAACTAGTTGGGAAATCGATCTACTCACATTGGCGCTAAATAGCTGCCTGACTAAAAAATAAATACATTAAAAGAAATTACAAAATAATTACATTGATAGAATTTTGTTGCACCTCAAACACCAGCAGTTTGAGGATCAGAAGTTTTCCCCACGATAAAATTACCCAAGTTAATTTGAACCTGTTAATTTTAGGCTATTTTACGTTTAGATCGATTTTGGGGGAACCTGACGTTCTTCAAGGTCGTTCAAAAATACAGAAGTGCATAATAATTTCCTGTTTACTTTTTTGCATAAAACCCCAACTAAGTTTCATTTGTTGTTTCCTGGTTGTTGGAATTGTTTGACTAACGAACTAGTCCTATCGACTTACAAAACCAACGTATGTACCAAATTTGTGAATAATCACTCGTAAATGGCGGTATTTCAATAAAGACATATATACTATTGCTGAGACATAACATATACATATTTATATATATGTACACAATTTTTAGTGGCATCTAAAAAGGTGTTCTGGTGACCATGATTGATGCTCATTTACCACTCCTGAACTTAGGACTCACCATAAGGTTTGCAATAGCTCAGTTTTCCTATGAAAATTCGCTAAAAAAGTAAGATAATTATGTCAAAAAACACTATAAATAGTGTACATTACTAAACAAAAGTCAACTAAAAAAGTGTTTGATAACTAACATTTAACTTTTTACAAAATTTAAAAGTTTACAAAGTTAAAAAAAACTAGCTAGTTGTTAGGTTTAGCAAACGAAAGTTTGTGTGTATAGTAGGTCTACAGTAAACAGTTAAAACAATTTTGATATTTGAGTTTGTATGACAGTCATGTGAGACAATATAATTAATTAGATAGGACAGGGCTTGTTATTATATCCATATCATATCAAAATGCATAATCAAAATAGTAATAGACGCAATAAGTTGGTTGGCTGAATAAAACTTCTCCAACTAAAACCTTTACTAAACCTATGGTGATAGTTCAAATAGTTAGTGGATTATGTCATAACTTGTGGGCATGAACTTCTCTACAAAGGAAATTTGTGAATTTACTAGAAACTAGAGATCAAAAGTTGGTCGAGACTAAAAGTTTCCGTCTAACTGTTCGCATTGTGGAAGTTTTATTTATAGAGCCCTGAGATTAGAGGGACAGTAAGTACGAGTTAATGGGACGTAAAATTCCTAAATCTTTCCTCCAGTTTAAGCGTAACTGCCTTTACTTCACCGCGAACACAATTATTGTTTTTACTGTCATTTTAAATAGATATATGTATTTAAATATAACAAGAAGTTTTAAATCAAGATTTAATTAAAAGGTTGTAAAATAAATTGTGCTGATATCTTGCTATTGGTAAGCAAGTGTATATAAATATGTATAAATTATAAATAACGAATAAAAGTAATCATAGAGTTTGGAGATGTAGGTAACTTGTATATAAGCTAAAAGAAAATATTTATACTAGAAGGTGATCTTGAGATGCGCAGTAGACTCGGAGTTAATTCGAGTTTTGGGGGTCAGACAGGCTGAATCTGCTGCCGCGTTATGAAAATAATAAATCGGTCTGGAAGCCCTTGTACGGGTTTCCAATAAATATATATTGTCTGTGCGTGTTGTCCTTTGCCCTCCAACGGACGGCGTCCCCACTTGCCTAAATGATTTCCTACCGCCAGCGCATCTGAAAGGTCATGCTATCACAGATCATGAATAATAAATAGATCTTGCATCCATACGGGGGCTGTGTTCCGGAAAAAAGGTTGTCGCGAAAATAGTACATGATCGCGCCGCGAGGTAGCGCTAGGGAGAAATCATTGGTAGCATTGGTAATTCAAACAGCTTCCATCGTTTCCCCAATAGATAGCGCCAAAAAAGTCGAATTTCCAGTGGAACTAAATAATGCATTGGATCGGAGTTCTATTAGATTATCCAAATACAATGATGCTATGTCTGACGAATTATAGCTTGAAAGGGGCACTATATCCAATGTCATTTTATTACTCTTAACTTTTTTTCAAATATTTTGTGTTTCAATTTCTTTGTTTTTATTTCCCATCAAACTATCCATCAAAAAGATAAGACTGTTTGCCCAATGCACAATTTACAATAATTGTATACTTGAATATACATGTCAAAACTTTAATTTAATAAAAAATATATTAAAATAGTAAAACAGAGTTTTCATTAAACAATGTTTTCAACTAATCTCTAAACTTCATCCTACATAAACAACTACACAATCTTTTTCGAGATATTAAAAACACTAATACAAACCTAGGCTAGGTGTAGCAAGAATAGGTTAGCTTTGTTATATTAAATGCAGTCATAATTTTGCCTTAAATACATACAGCAATTGGAGGTTTTTAATGCAAGAGATAATTACTTATTACTTAATTACTTATTTGAATTACCCAAAACTTTATTCCTTCATACATCTCATAGGAGTTGATATTTTTAAAATTTTTACTATCATTGTAAATTATTGTCAATTGTAGGGTTTAAATAAGTTTTGTTGTAATATCACCTACATGAAACATCTTTTACGGTTTTTCTACACGATTTAAGTCCCACATGGTAAATGGTTAATTTTGATCATTTAAGTTTTAATTTGTTGTCCATCTTCTTTATAGTTTATGGACTTGATAGTAAAAATTCTTTTAGAATACAAAGAATAAATTTTTTCCAGTAGTAAAATTTTATATAACGTACAAACATTATTTAACATCTGATATTGTAAACTATTGAAAATAAAACAAGATCTAATTATTACTTCACTTTAAATACGTTTATACTCTCTTGCAGCTACAATATAAAAAGGAAACAAAATTAGTTAGTTTATTCATAAGCATACACTATATAGGAGCTAAATTAACTAATAAGAAAAAAACAAAGATGATTAAATTTCGAATAAAAACTTAATAACATAATACTATCTATATATTCTAAACAAAAATTAGTACAATAAATTTACCTATCTATAATATCTCAAGATAAATAAATCAAGGAAATATACGGATGTTCAAGGGGAGGAATGCAAATCATTTTAATCAATGGAAAAGAGTATTCAGACCTTCGAACACGGAATATTTTTTGGTTTATATAGTATCAAGAAAATAACATATCTGGATTGTAGTTACATGATAATTCATTTTTAAATGTTTGGTTTTTTAGCAAAAGTAAACTTTAGGGTTGGTATAATATTTAATTATGAGTTTATTAATGATTAACCAAAGTTTATTTCTAATATTGTTAATTGATGGAGTTATTAATTTTATTCCGGTAATAAAAGCTATTAACCAGTGATTTATTCTAAGCCTGAAATTCTATTATTGTGTTTATAAATACGAAAGTTCGACATTAAAATATAAAAAAAGTAAAAGTGTTTATATTTAATGTTTCAACCAAACTTATTAAACTAAAAAATGCAAAAGGGTTCGTAGATTGTGGTGTTTAGTTGGTTTAATAAAATGAACAGAATCTGTGTAGTAATATGACTGAATCTCACCATTTCGTTTAAATAGAGTGACAGAGAGATAAATTGCGTATGTCTCAACTCCCTCAAGACTCAAGATGAAATCTCTATGAGTATTTAAATCACGCAGACTACTTGACTATTCTACGACAGTAGATTAAAGTTAGGTTAAGTAAATTTTGTGTATTAAAGGTTTGTAATATAAAGTTATAAATCGAATAAAATTGTTCTTTGTAAATGTAACTATAAATAAACTGCTTTCTTATCTTAACTTTGTTCATATTCTGTATGTTTTGACAAATGTAACTAAAGAATTTCTTCTAATTACCTTATGGTGAATTCCATCAACTATCCTTGGTTTGATGTGGATAGTATATCATGTGTATAGTATCATGTATAGTATATAATGTGTTGTGATTAATGTTGTTTAAGTGTTTGTGAATTGTATTCGTGAAATATTTGATAATGACTGAATTGAAAAGTCGAAACGTGTAATGTGAGTAAGATAAGAGTTATACTAACCATATCAAACCAAGGATAGTTGACGGAATTCACCATAATGTAATTAGAAGTATTGTCATTAACTATCCAGTAAGGCTACTAACATTATATAATGGTTAAAGCATTTGTTATGATTATATAGTTAAATCTAGCCCTAGAAATTGTACCTTATGAACTTATATACAAGGATGGATTATTCGTATTTTTGCACTCCTTGTCATATTGGTTAAATTATAAAGATTTTTTTTCAAAACCAGGAGCAAAGTTTTCTGCCATGGTCTACGAACAGATTTGACATGATCCCAATAGAAAACTTGTGGTCAATAGCGAAACAGAAATAGCAAAACCAAAATAACAACAAGAGTGCAGGTTATATAAACTCTTATTCAAAATCAAACTTTCTTATCTCAAAGAAGAAACTGAAAATAACTGTTCAAGCCTTATACTATTAAGCCAAAAATATAAAAAAATGCCAATCAAGAATAATGGTATGCATACCAAGTACTAATACAAGCTGAGATCTAGGCCTATGTTAGAAAACAATGTAAACTTAAATAGACCACTAATCTGAAATATCGAGTGCATATCAGAGCTGAAACTGAGAAGTCACAAGTCACAGAACACATAAAACACAACCACAAACCTGACGGCAATAAGTGTTGACAGACCGATGTCAGAACAACTGGCCAGTGCAGAAGATGTTGTAGTCAGCACAGGGAGTTGAATATTGTTCAGAGTTTAGTTTCCTAGTCCTCTACCGAGTTAAAAGCACACATATAGATTCGACAGGTAAAGTTCAGATTGTTTTTTGTTAGTACAACTATGTATAACGCTATGTAAACTCATCATCAGTATCAATACATCTGT
>JAGFPH010003835.1:445-13153 GCA_018207615.1 Philaenus spumarius
AAATTTAACAAACCGTTATACATCTGTTAAAGTAATGTGAGGAAGAAGCTCCTTTAAACCCTTATTAAAACAGCATTTGAGGTTATGTTTACAATTGAACTTGAACAACATTACTTTAGCTTGAGTTAATTCAGTGTCATTTGTTTTCCTTTTTTTAGTTAGTGTTGAATTGTATGTGTAATAATAATATCATCTTTTAATTTTCACAATGGACCGTGCTGTGATTCCTGAATACCTCGAGAGTTCCGATGAAGATTTACATGAAATTGTCTTACTTTTACCAACCAGATGTTTGCAACCAAGACTAGATGCTTTCAATTACTATTCCAATACAGAATTTATTATGAGGTATAGATTTAACAAATATACAACTCAATTCATTCTCAGTCTTATTTATAATAAAATTGTAAGAACTACTAGCAGAGGTACACCTTTATCACCTATGGATCAGCTATTGTTAGCTTTAAGATTTTATGCTACTGGTAGCTTTCAAGTTGTCATTGGTGATTTAATTAAAGTACACAAGTCAACAGTTTGTAGGGTGATTAGAAGTATTTCACACTTGTTGGCCAGTTTGTCCCAGAAATTTATCTGTACGCCAGAAAATGCTTTAGATGTAGCAAACATAAAAAGTGAATTTTACAAACTTCAAAAGTTTCCTAATGTCATACGAAGGCTGCATTGACTGTACCCACATTAGAATTCAGTCACCTGGAGGCATAAATTCTGAACTATGGAGAAATAGAAAAGGATTTTTTTCAGTTAACGTTCAAGCAGTTACTAGTCCTTCACTTGAGTTTATGGATATAACAGCTAGGTGGAGAGGATCTGTGCATGACAGTACTATTTTTCGCGGCTCTAAAATACATGCTTATTTTGAGAATAACAAATATCCAAACTGCTATTTGTTGGGTGATAATGGTTACCCATGTTTAAGATATTTGTTAACCCCTTTGTTGGAAACTAACACAAGAGCCGAAATACGTTACAACAAGAGTCACATAAGGACTCGGAATACAGTGGAAAGAATGTTTGGAGTATGGAAAAGACGATTTCCTTGCTTGTCTGTTGGTTTACGGACCAAAGTAAAAACAACACTGTCGATTATTGTAGCTACTGCGGTTCTACACAATATCGCCTCCAAACAGAATGATGTACTACCTGACATTGACGAGGAGGGGATAATGCATTTTCCAGATGAAGTTCTCGAAGAAATTGGAGAAATCGATGAAACTGCTGTGAGGAACAGTTTAATAAATACAGTATTTGCATAATTGGACACTGTTTTAATTGTGACATTAAACTTATTCTTAAACTTAAAACATACATTATAATTTGCATAGATCAAACTTTAAAAAAAAACTAAAACTTAAGTTACATGTTTTCTTCAATTTTCTTTAATTCTAATGACAATATTTTCTTTTTAATCAAAGCACACTCTTTGTAAATATTAGCAGTATCCTGCTCTGTTTGTAATATTTTCATTCTTTTTTCATGTTCTATTTTAAAAAACAACTGTTTTTGCTCTGACAGCATTACTTTTTTATTTGTAAAATCACTTATGTGTTGTAAAACACCCCTCTTTTTTGGTTTTGGCTGTCTTGGAGTATATTGAACTTCTTCATCTGATATCTGTGGTACCACTTCAGATGGAGAGGCATTTACAATATTTAAATCCTCAGTTCTTGACTCTTGCATTTCATGTACGAAATCATCGTGTTGTACCAATTCAACAGTTGTTTCATTAGTAGGTAGCTGAAATTCTGAGGGAAGCAAAATAATCTCACTTTCATCCACTTGTACATTTTCTGCAACAAACAATTACTTTATAGAGTTAAAATTGAAAAAAAGTTTAAGTTACTGTAAAACTTAGACATCTGAATGATGAAATATTTTTTTTAACTCAATAGAAAAAATCTAATGAAGTTTATGAATGGTTACTTTTAGAATGTTTTCATTCTAAAAGTCACATTTAAAATTAGTAAAAATCAGTAAAATTGGGCAAGTCCATTATTCTGAGTGTACTTATTAGTGAAGTATAGCAGTGAAAATAATAAAAAATTTGTAAAATTTTATACACTCATTATGATGCCTAGTAGGCTACTGGTGTTAAATTGAATGCAAAAAAGAAGTATGATATTGCATGCTAAAATGTGGCTGCTACAAAAATTTGCTAGTTCAAATGAAACCTATCAATTCATAGTCAATTACTGTTATATTTTATTTTCTCAAATGTACAATTTTGTATTATATATGTGTATATATCGTGTACACAGACACACTCAGGGTGTCTGTAAAGTTGGTCTTTAAACTTAATATTATAGATATTTGGGTCAAAATAAGCAAGTGAATTCCTATGAACATGGTTCCTATCTTGCTTTGTCTAACGTTGGTTTGTTCGTTTGTTTTTCATAAACATCATAGTTTATTTTGATAACTGTCAGCATTATTAGTGCTCAAACTCAGTATTATATTATATTTTTAAAAGGTTGTAAAAATATTTTAAAATTATTTTCAACATTTTAAAATGGCGGTGTTTTCAAATATATAGTCTTAAATTACTCAAAACTATGTAAATTTACAAAAACTTTATGAATATTAGCTATCTTGGAAGAACTAGTATTGTCAAAGTTTTGCAGACATTGAAAACAGGACATACTAGTATACTCACATATACATTAGCCGTGTTTGCAAGCATATTATTAGAAAAATATTTTTGATTATTATATATGACCCAGCTTTTAATACTACCAAACATAGAAAAGGAAAATATAAAACTCACCATTGTAATATGTCGAACTACTGTCGTATGGGTTAATCAGTGGTTCATATTGCTCTGACAGCTCACCAATTATTTTTTTACTGAGCACTCCCATTTTTTCTATATAAGGTCCACCTCCAGTTTTGTAAAGTTCAACCTAGAAAATTGGACAGCATCATAAGCTTTTGTATATTCAATATCAAGAAAATAAATTACCAACTTTTAATGAGTTTAGAAATTTTCATACAGTAAAAGGGATTGAATATTAAATTGAATACAACTTAAAAATGTATTACCTCCTGGTAAAGAATAGACCTTCTTCAAAATTTGTAGTAAATTTATTTTATAAAAAATAATCTCAGTAATTTTACAATAAATATTATATTTTTACAGTAAATATAGGTTACAGGGTGTAAATAATAGTAAGTTTAATTTATTTGTCAAATTTAATAGTAGACATTAGGCTATATAAAATGAAAGATAGATAATGCCAAAAATTGGCAGTTTTCCCCTCATGACCATAACTGGTAAGTATAAAAGCTCCCATTTAATACAAACAACAAATATATCTTATGAACAATGTATTTGTTAGAGATCTAGTATTTTTGGGCAAAAAAATAAGTATTTTTGTCCATATCTAAACGAAACTGAATGAAGTCTTATAAAAAGTACTTTTTACTATGTTTTGGGAAAAAATTACTTTTAAATTAGAATTAAAAAAATGTTCCAAGATATTTGCCACCTACAATGACATGCCAAATTTGATGAAAAACAGCTAAGTCATTATTTGGACTTTAGGTGTAATTATATGAACACACCCCGCACAAAGATAAGCCTATTTGTACTTGGGGACCTGAAAACAAATTTTAACATAAATCGCAAAATATTTGGGTCCAACAAATAAAAATCCCCAACAAAATAGACCAAGCTGTAAGGTTGATAATTTAGCGAATACATGTAACACGTTACCCACGTCAATAATAACTATTTTTGTTGTTTTGGGCTTCAATGTCCTGAAATAAATACTAACAAAATATTTTGAAAATAATTCTGAAAACAAAGGCTGCCTAAACCAGGTACATAAGGTACTGCTATATTGCATTATGCCCTTAAATAGTTATATAGCCTAGTCCAGGCCAGGCCTAGCCTACTTCAATGATTAATCATTAAATAAATAGAATAATGTAGATACACAAAATGCTAGCTTACCTTATCTTCATGTTTTTCCTTTCTTGCTTTCATTTTCAAATTTTCATACAGAGTTTTTAAATTTTTAATTTCTCTAATGCCACTCGACTGCTGCGCATTATATTCCCGCAATATTTCCAACCAAGCTTTATTCTTTTTTGAAACTGAAATGCTGTCTGTTTGTTTGTTTTCAATTATGTTTTTATACTTCATTACAATTTGAAAAAGAATTTCCTTTTCAGTTTCAGTGAAGTTTTTCCCTTTAACTCTCTTGGGTTTATTTTCCATTTTAAGTACAACCAGAATCAATTGACACAACAATAACAATAAGAGGAAGTAAACAAAATAGACTAACCTCAAAAACAAGACTACAGGAAATCATATGTTCAAAATCCGCCATGTTGGCAACTGTTAAAGAGTTGTTATATTTAAACTAGCTTTAAACATCCATTACGTAAAGCACCGTTAAAAATGATCTTGCAACACATGACTTTATTTAATTGAACTTTATTTTAACGGACCTTTAGGTAATGGGAAATTTAATGAATGTTCTTGCAACCGGCTATTTAACTTTCATATTATTTTACAGAACAGCTGTTTTATGTTTTTAATTTATTTATTTAATACCAAATGTTTTAATGTAAACTGCATATCAGCTGATTTATGTTTTAAATTTATTTATTTAATACCAAATGTTTTAATGTAAACTGCGGAACAGCTGTTGTATGTTTTTAAATTCTCATGTATTTCTTATGGGGATTTTTCGTTTTTTGGGGATCTGAAAAACCCCTTAGTTTTTAATTTTAGAAAAAACTTATATTTTTCCCTCGTTCCTTGAATCGATACCTTTAATTTGACACCTCTCCCATCATCCTCCGATTTACCAAATTCCCACAATTTTGAATCTAAAATTTTGCTTACAGAATTATATATAAGGATAGGGATTTATTTACTGAGTAGGCCCTATAGTGGGCAATAAACCAAGCCTAATATTTTCTCAGACTTTCAGAACTTAATTGCTGCACATGTGTAAAAATTTAACATCACAAAGTGCATTAGCCCGTGTAAACAAAAAGTAATTTTATCTCGACAGATGACAACTCTGAACATAACACAAAAGTTATTCTATAATCAATCAGTGCAGAATAAAACAAACTTAGATTATTCAAAACATAGTTCGATATACTTCAAAACAGTTTAGTTTGCTGTACACAAAACACCTGTCCGAACCATATACACCAGCTTACTGTACAGTTTCCATGGAAAACGTCAGTTCCAATCCTAAAAACTTTATAACGTTGCATAGCTAAAATAATTAAATAACTGAAACAGGGAAATGTTGTTGAATGTATAGTTAAACTTTCTGGAAGTGTTGTTTATATGTTTTAATAAATAGAGATACCGTAAATTAAACAATTAAAAACTTTGAGGAAAGGCACTGACAATTTTTAATGAAATAATATTTTGTTTATTTATTTAATATTGTTAGTACACACTATACTATCTATGTGCTACACACACTGTACAATACATAAAAAATAAGAACAGAAAACAAATTAAGAAAACCAATAAGTTATAAAATAATAATAATATATATTTCCTGTTGTAATTATGATTTTTCCATATATATATTTTTTCTTAAAAATAATACTTAAATATGAATTAAAATATATGATTTTCAGTTATGTACAAAAATTAAAAACTAAAAATGTGGTTTAATATTCAAATATAGTTTAAGTTACAGTTTAAAAATCTTTAATAACATTTCAGCAAATTTAAAAGTACTATAGTAAACACACAAACAATTAAACTGGAATGAATTTAAACAAATAAAAGAGCACTGTGGCTACAAAATCACACTGATTTAAATAAAATCCCGAACCACAAAACAAGGAACAAAAACAAAAAACAAGTTGTTTAGTTATTGTTTTGTTCCTTGTTTTGTGGTTCGGGTTTTTATTTAAATCAGTGGAATGAATTTAATTTATTTTACTCGCGTGTTTGTATTAAGAAATGTCTCCAATATGTTATTTCAATACCATATCTACCTACTTTATGTTTACAGTTGTAAAATTCTTCTTTAAATCCAAGGCTTACTTTATAAAATTTTACTAATAATAAATGTAACTCTTAATTCGTTTTGGAGTTGGCCTACAATTAAGTTGTAAATATTTAGAACAAATAAATGTACTACATAATTATAATATTAATACGTTACGTCAATTATTATACTTACAGTAGAATAAATTATATAATACATAAATAAAGGACTTCTGAAAATAAGTTAATTACCACATAAAAAGACTATTTAAAATAAAAACTTAATATTCGTTTGCAGTCGTGTGTTTTATTCGTGAGAGTAAAATAATAATTTTATTAATTATTTTGGTGTCCGTAAAGTAATTATGTTTTACATTTTCGTAATAGCTCGTTAAATTTTACAGACTTCTGCATAATATTAAATTCAATTATCATATGTGTGAAAGCATTCCCGTAATTCAAATTGCTCCAGTTAAGTTTCCAGTGCATTGTTTGATCCTTATCTGTTTACGTAAAGACTTCACTATTGTTTGCAATAACAGCAAAGAACTTGTTACTTGCAAAACTAATTTATTAAAGGAAAAATTTTTTAATTAGGGCACCACATAACGTACATTTTATCTTTGATATAAATCAATTAATTTTTCAATTATTAAATCAAGTTAATTACCGCATAAAAACACGAATTAAAATAAAAACTTAATATGCAATTCGTTTGATAGTAAAATAATAATTTTATAAATTATTTTCGTGTCCGTAAAGTGATAAAGTTATGTTGAAGCTATAAAACAGCTATTCTACATTTATATACTGGCTCTTAAAATTTTACAGACTTCTGCATAATATTAAATTCAATTATTATATATTTTTGTACAAGCCTTTCCTGTAATTAATATAACTCAAGTTAAGTATTTTCCAGTTCCTTGTTAAACCCTTTTCAGTTTAAGTAAAGACTTCACTATTGTTTGAAATAACAGCAAAGAGCTTGTTACTTATAAAACAAATTTATTAAACAGGAAAACAAATTAATTTTGTAATTAGGGCACGACAAAACGTTCATTTTATCTCTTAATTTATAATTAAATGTTAAGAAATTATATAAATCAATTAAGTTTTCGTAAAAATTTAACAAAACAATTGAAACCTACACGGTATTACAAATTACAGGTTAATAGAATGATTAAATAAACAGCTTGTGGTTTACATGTAATTGTTTTTAGCATCCTAACTTTGTGCCTTTAAAACAATTTTAATTTTGTTTAATATATTTTATACATTCGTACAGTTTAATAATAATTCAAGCTTTTAGGCTTTTAGGTTCAACCTTCAACCTTTGGAAATGTGAAAGTACATTTTTAAGAACATGCCGTCACAGCTTGGTAAAAGATGGAAGGAAATAAGAAAATATACAACATAATATGTAAAGTGTATTATATCCGGTTAAGTGATGAGAAAAGATATGAAACGGAAATGCTTGTAGCAAGGCAGTTTGTAGCTGTTTGTAAAGACGGCAGTTTTAAGGGGTTATAAAATGAACGCGTACAGTTTATTGCTTGGAAGTAAGATTATAAGATCAGCATATTGCTTGTTGCATGTTGTTACAATATTGAAAGGTGATGATTTATCTTGTTGTGGAATTATTATCAAATTAAATATTTTATTTTGATGCTTGGAATAGAAAAGACATTTTCAATGGTTGTACTTTATTTGATGTCTGATGATTGTTGATTAAAATGTTTTGCAAAGTTGAACTAAAATAACAATTTGTTGTTGTTTCAAAAAGTGTATTAACTTAAATACGCAAAATGTGGAGAATTTAGAACTTTTACATTAATTAATCATTCAGTTTAAGTTTGATTAATGTCATTAAATGTTTTATTAATACATACACAAATTAATGAAGTGATTGGAGAAGACCAGATTGGTTTCAGACAGGGAATCGGGACTTGTGTTGAGAAAGTAGTATAGAGAATGAAATGATAAAGAAACATGTATCGAAAAAGTAAATTATACACTTTGTTTATAAATCTAGAAATGGAATTTGATGGAGGGAAGTGGAATACCAACAAATAAAACCAATTCTACAATGACGTCTGACTGAAATAAGAAAAGTGGAAACCAACCATTGGTTAGTGCCTTACCTTTACTTCACTGGAATAACTGTTCACTGTGTATAAAGTATTGTAAAGATTTGGCGTAATACCTATTGCATGGAAGTAGACGCTCTAGGTATAAGTTAATTTTTACTTTTGTAAGTAAAAGTTGTATGATCACTTTTCTGTTATCTAACTAATGGAAATATTGATGAGATTCAGTGTAGACTGGAGAGAAAGAAAATTTATTAATTTTGTATTTGAACAAGAATAAAAATGGATGAGATTTGATCGGATGAAACATAGAAATAGGAAGACAATGCTGACAGTCCCCAACTCTGGTTTGTGTTTAGAGAAAATGTTGGCAGAATGTATGAATGCAAGTGTAACGGAGTACATACCATTCCTTTAATATTTATTAAATTCAATGTTGTACAATCTACATATTTTATTTGGGAAACCAAATATAGACTCCACTTGGCGATATTTGCTGAATTTATAAATATATTGTTTTTGTTAATTATTTCATAAAAATTACCTATAAACACCAATAAATTAATAAAAATATAAGACTAATAATTACGACAAACTGTATCAAAACTAACAGCTATGAACTATCGAAACTTGTAAAAGTTGAAATAACAAACATTTAATGAACAACGTAGCGTTAAACGACAAATAAAAGTGTGATCAAGCAACGAACTAAATTAGAGATAATATATTGACTATATATGTTTACGTTTCAAATAAATTAACCTAAAAAAGCGTTCCGTTTTCATGTTTAACAATTTTAAGTAGCTGAAGAGAGTTAACTTAACAATATAAAGCAACGTTAAAACAATATATTTTTTTAGCAGACGATTTAATAAATTATTTATCTATAATATTTATCTATAATGAAAATATAAAATATAAAAAAATATTTATCTATAATGAATGTACCTCCATATAAAAAATATATAATGGTGGTGCCAATACTCGTACAGCGTTTTATACAAAATCAGGGTACAGTTGTACTACACAGTTTTGTTATTGAGCTTGAAACAGAAATTTAGTAATCAGAATAGTTTATATTTCTGTTTTTATATATGTAAAAATTTTCTTTACATTAATAATTCTTATTCTTGTTTGAAATCTAAGTCTCCATATAAGATTAAAATGTACCATTTAATGATGCAGAATCACTTTCTTTGAGTTACATGTGACATTGGATTTCACTCATAGATGAAAAATATATTAAATGTGAAAAAAGTGTCAATAAAATAAATAGTTGTGACAGATGTATTGAAATGTGATTAGAAGGATTTTTGTACAGCACGCTAAGCACACAATGGTAGACAGAAATTATTTTTGATAATTTCTTAATTATATTTGTTTGTTAAAGTTATGTTATACTTTCACAAATTAATTAATTTCCGAAAAATCTTAATTTAAATACGGACAAAGCTGGATGCATCAAGTAACATGTTATAATTGTACTAGAGATAGACACGTTGAAACACAAACTGTGACCTTAATGACCTCACATAAGTTAATTAAGCAAAAGATATGGAATTCAAATGACTAACAGGACGTAAAAACAATGTTTGTGTTCTGTAGTCGTAACAATTCATTGTTTGTGTTTGGATCAAGATTTGCAATCAACGAATGGATATATCGATGTTTAACAAATAGGGTTACAACGCTTCATCAGGTAGTGTTGCATTGTAGATATGCAATCTACAGTACTATTAAATATGAAACGAAATGAAAGCCGCCTCATTGTAATCTGCCTCAGTTTAAAACAGTTAAAATTCAAATATTTTAAATTACTTCAATGCAACTAGATCGTTGATAACTATAAATTAATATAAGTTGTTTATTTTATAAAATTGCCCATCCAATTCTACGTAACGACGACAACGATTTCAATCAAGAGTTTATATTGTACATTAATCTTTAAAAATGCTTTAGGGAGGGTGCCATGAATTATGAAAAATCAGTCCTGTAATTTGTTATTTGAATAAATACAATTACTCGAAACAACATAAATCATACGTATTTGGGAAGCTTTTTCGTCTGCCCTGAAGAAAATAGGTGTGGGAGATGGATTTTCCAGAAGACCAACGTTATGTAATTTTAATGAAACGTTTACCGACATATTTTGCATTACTGACAGAGTAAACATGATGTGTTTCTTTGGCTTAAAGTGTGATTGAAAATGTTTGTGTGCCTTTTTTAGGTTAGCGAAAAATAATGTTTAACATTTTCTATTTAAGTTTTCTTGCAATAATCGTGTTTATTTTCCCGCAATTACAAATAGAGTAAAGCTTGTTAGTGGTAGGGTGGGTTGATTGTAGCTACCAGGCAAAGCTTTCCAAGTATATTTGAAAGAAGGAGAATACTTAATAGCCAGCGCACTCGTCTTCTTCTTGTTAGTCACAATTATTCTTCTTCTCCATGTTATATAGATTATGGCAATCTGGGTACACTAGGTAAGCGTATTTTCATAATTCCAATATGTATTTTTTCGCGATTTATGAGTTGTTTTAGACATAACAATGAATTGTGAACAGTTTTGGTCACATTTTCTTGTTTTTGGGTAGATGACCTTTCAAATATTCCCTCTAGATTTTGCGTAAACCTAACTTGAGTACAATGGTGGGCATTTTATAACTAAACAGAATTAACCTAAAATGGAGTAAAGATTTCCACACACCTCTGGAAAACTTTGCCTCTCACATTATGTTTATTTTACACCCAATTTATATGATTGATAATTATTTATATTCCTGTTATCCCTGTATTTTAGGTCACGTTTAAAGTAACTTGTTTTTGAATGCCGTATCTAAAAGGGTAATCATTTCAGAAATTAAAAAAGGAAAACCTACCAAAACCTCTCTATGAGCAAGCATGTTCTTTGACATAGGAAAGAGTATCTTTACTCATTTTGTCAGTCAGAGCTAAAGTGATTGGGTTCTCATACCCAGCATCAATGAAAAGAATACGACTTGGGAAATACGACTTGGGAACGGACCAAATAACGGATTTAAATTATTAAAGATTAAAATTTACAATAAAAGTCTCAATTTATCATAATTTCATATTTATATAAATGGTTTTAAAATTGTAGTTGCCGTTTGAAAGAAAAAAAAACTTTCGATTTGAACGTTTGCCGTGAAATATAGTTTATAGCTAATAATTTGAGTATTATTAATCTCATGGTTTTGATGTTTTAACAATTTATGTATACTATCATATACAACGACTGTATAAAGGTTTAACTTAATCGAATTATAATTAGATGTTTTTTGTCAAAAAGTGGATCAAACAGGTTAAAAAACATTACATTGTGTTAGATAAACGGTTTGTTTATCTTAAGAACGGATTGTCGGATCTTAAATATTAAAACCGATTTGAATTCAGAACCCAATTTTCCATGAATTATCAGATATCTATTAAGTTGTATAACAAATTACATTATCATTGTACGATATTTTTTATAATAATTTTTTATTATACATTTTTTATAATAATTTACTAGTGTTCAGAACGGGAAAAATTTCAAATTCATTTCAACTTTTATTTAAAATTTAGAAATAAAATCCTTTGACTGTTCTTTTTAATTATTGTTATGAAGGTATGATCAATTAATAATTCTAAGTGGTTTTAACTAGGTTATGTATACAGGTATCTTATTTTTATTTCCGTCGCGCAATTAATAAATAATTGAGGCTTTGATTACAAAAACAGCAATTGTCAATAAAACTGAATTTTCAAGAAATACAAAAACTGTATATCATGAGTTTGTATGAAAGCCGTAAGTTTTTTTTACTATAATTAATATACATGTTGTTTAGTATACTTTGAATTTTTATTATTTTAGCAGTTAGACAATAAAATATGAAATATATATTTGACAAGTGCTGTTTTTTGGACATTTTTCAAAATAATATGAACGCCTCAATTTTTATGTTTTATTACTGTTCTATAGACAATAAATTCAATATAATACACAAAAATTATTAATTTACATAAACAATCTTCTTTTTTAGGCTTTGAACAATATAAAACAAACTTCCATAGTAACTTTTTAAAATTTTATACGTATCATATACTTAAAGGAGTTTGATATTAGAAATTTTGTTGCCTTCAGTTTTTACGAATTTTTTATTTTTTTTTACTTCTTTACTTCATGCCAGTTAGACTAATAATGGCAGGATATTTAATAAACACATTTTGTAAAACAAACTTTGGTAAATAAGTTCGAACCTACAAAACTAAGTTGTAGGTCCCAACTGTACCAGACTAGACGAATAGGTTTAACCAATAGGGATCAAATAATACATCCCCATAAATAATTCTCTCACATCCTCGCAAAGCTTCTCTCTCGCAAAAATATCATATCCCCAGAAAAGCGTGTCTCTTACAAGCCCACAAAGTTTCTGTCTCTCGTGTCCGTTACATCCCCACAAAACACTTTTTTTTTCAAAAATAAAATTTAAAATTTTCGAGAGAGAACCTATTAGGAATAATACTTATTTATTAAGTAATACATACAAAAAAAAAATAGACCTGTACCTTTTATATTTACCGAAATCCCACAAGGTATCTCCAGGACGTATATCCCCAGAAGGGTACATGCGA
>JAGFPH010003835.1:13253-28293 GCA_018207615.1 Philaenus spumarius
CCATATAATCTAAAACAACAACTTGCACATATAAAATAACACACATAATTCAGCAGGTATTTAAGTAGATATCAGTCAGCACTACAAGTTAACGTATAGTACGTACCACATAACATCTTACACACATTACATCTACAACTTAGCATCTAGCACAAAAAATTAAACACATAATTAACTTGCCTATAGCGTCTAGCCTATACATTATATCTTACACACAGTACCTAGCTTATAACATTTAATATACAGGGTGATGAAAAAGTTCCGCAACCCTTCGTAATTTTAAACCCGTTACACGGATTAACTACAAACTTTCAGGAAAGTATATTGGGTAAATTCTTCACCTTTTAGAGATATGAATAAATTTTACGCTTATTCGGCTGGAGGTTTCAAGTCAAAAATTTTAAGTAACCCTGTTATTTTAAAGCCCTCGTTGAGACGAGAAAAGTGTTGTAAACTAAACCCCTCTCCGATACCCCAATCCAAAATGGCGGAGACAAGAAGTTCAGATTTTTCAATTTTTGTACGTATTGTATACTACATAAAATTATATGTGTATTCATTAATATAAGAATAATAATAATAATAATAATTTACTTTATTTTATTTATTTTGATAATTTTTTATGGTTATAATCATAATTAGTTTTAATTATGATTTAGGTATTGAGTACGCCCTATAGTGGGCAATAAACCAAGCCTAATATTTTCACAGACTTTCAGAACGTAATTGCTGCACATGTGTAAAAATTTATTAACATCACAAAGTGCATTAACCCGTTTAAACAAAAAGTAATTTTATCTCGACAGATGACAACTCTGAACATTACACAAAAGTTATTCTATAATCAATCAGTAGAGAACAAAACAAACTTAGATTATTCAAAACATAGTTCGATATACTTCAAAACAGTTTAGTTTGCTGTACACAAAACACCTGTCCGAACCATATACACCAGCTTACTGTAACAGTTTCCATGGAAAACGTCAGTTCCAATCCTAAAAACTTTATAACGTTGCATAGTTAAAATAATTATATAACTGGAGCAGGGAAATGTTGTTGAATGTATACTCGAACTTTCTGGAAGTGTTGTTTATATGTTTTAATAAATGGAGATACCGTAAATTAAACAATTAAAAACTTTGAGGAAAGGGACTGACAATTTTTAATAAAATAATATCTTGTTTATTAATTTAATATTGTTAGTACACACTATACTATCTATGTGCTTTGTACCTACACACACTGTACAATACATAAAAAATAAGAACAGAAAACAAATTAAGAAAACCAATAAGTTATAAAATAATAATATATATTTCCTGTTGTAATTATGATTTTTCCATATATATATCTTATATCTTAAAAAAATTCTGTTTTTCTTTTCCGAGTCCGTTCGGCTCTTCTACCCGACCGATTTTCATAATTGAGGTCTTAAATTAAAGGTATGCACGCCCAGATTTGCCATCAAGCATTACAAATCATGTATCTTTCGCCTTACAAACGTTATAATCAAATGCAAATTTCTGCTGTGTATTCCTTATGGGGGTTTTTTTTGGTTCTTTGTCCACTTTGCGTTCGTATACCGTCCATCCGATTGCTTTGAAATTTTGCATAGTAACACAGGTTAACCCTGGGAAGGTTTTAGGCCATTTACCGAAGTCCTAGGACATTAGGGCTACGCCCCAGTGGCCCTCAAAGTTTCAATATTAATCTTATGGAACAAAGATTTCTATTGATTTTATCAGGGACACAAAAACAGCTGTTCGTATGAAAAGCTTAAAACAGCTGATTTTGATCAACAACTGATTTGGATCAAATCAGTATCAAATGTAGTATTATCTTTTTGAGGTTACATTGACAAACTAAAAACAAACACAAACAAAAATCAACGAAAAATGCTAACTATATTTTAATTCAATTCAAACATTGATTGTTACAAACCTATTATATATAAAACAGCTAATTTGGATCAAAAACTGAACATAATCATTCACAGATATGTCAAGTCTTATATATTATCATCCGTTCAGCCACTATTCACCCGAGAAGGAGCTCCGGTATACAATCCTTCAAATTTCCCATGTTAATCTTATGGAGATAATGTTTAATGAGTTTGAGTCAGCTGCCAAATAAAACAGCTAATTTATGCTCGGTCACCTATGTACAAACGAGCAAAAGATAACCGAGATTCTTTATCGAATTTTCCACCTGCGAGCGAAGCGAAGCAGCCATCTGAGGCCGAAGGCCGAGCCGGGGTTGGGACGCGGAGCGTCCAGGGGCAGAGCCCCTAGTTTTTTCTTAAAAATAATACTTAAATATGAATTAAAATATATGATTTTCAGTTATGTACAAAAATTAAAAACTAAAAATGTGGTTTAATATTCAAATATAGTTTAAGTTACAGTTTAAAAATCTTTAATAACATTTCAGCAAATTTAAAAGTACTATAGTAAACACACAAACAATTAAACTGGAATGAATTTAAACAAATAAAAGAGCACTGTGGTGACAAAATCACACTGATTTAAATAAAATCCCGAACCACAAAACAAGGAACAAAAACAACCGGTATTGGATTGACCGGTACGGGGAGGAGTGGGGAGAGCGTGTATATATAGCTCTGTAAATAGTATGTAGACTTTAGTAGTGTTAAAACCCTCTGAAGATGATGACCATGTCATCGAAATGTACATAAGGGTAACGTATTAAACATAACTTACAATTTAGTTGTTTAGTTATTGTTTTTGTTCCTTGTTTTGTGGTTCGGGTTTTTATTTAAATCAGTGGAATGAATTTAATTTATTTTACTCGCGTGTTTGGATCAAGCAATGTCTCCAATATGTTATTTCAATACCATATATACCTACTTTATGTTTACAGTTGTAAAATTCTTCATTAAATCCAAGGCTTACTTTATAAAATTTTACTAATAATAAATGTAATTCTTAATTCGTTTTGGAGTTGGCCTACAATTAAGTTGTAAATAATATGTAGAACAAATAAATGTACTACATAACTATAATATTAATACGTTACGTCAATTATTGTACTTACAGTAGAATAAATCATATAATACATAAATAAAGGACTTCTGAAAATAAGTTAATTACCACATAAAAAGACTATTTAAAATAAAAACTTAATATTCGTTTGCAGTCGTGTGTTTTATTCGTGATAGTAAAATAATAATTTTATTAATTATTTTGGTGTCCGTAAAGTAATTATGTTTTACATTTTCGTAATAGCTCGTTAAATTTTACAGACTTCTGCATATTATTAAATTCAATTATCATATGTGTGAAAGCATTCCCGTAATTCAAATTGCTCCAGTTTGTTTCCAGTGCATTTTTTGATCCTTATCTGTTTACGTAAAGACTTCACTATTGTTTGCAATAACAGCAAAGAACTTGTTACTTGCAAAACTAATTTATTAAAGGAAACATTTTTTAATTAGGGCACGACATAACGTACATTTTATCTTTGATATAAATCAATTAATTTTTCAATTATTAAATCAAGTTAATTACCGCATAAAAACAATATTTAAAATAAAAACTTAATATGCAATTCGTTTGATAGTAAAATAATAATTTTATAAATTATTTTCGTGTCCGTAAAGTAATAAAGTTATGTGGAAGCTATAAAACAGCTATTCTACATTTATATACTGGCTCTTAAAATTTTACAGACTTCTGCATAATATTAAATTCAATTATTATATATTTTTGTACAAGCCTTTCCTGTAATTAATATAACTCAAGTTAAGTATTTTCCAGTTCCTTGTTCAACCCTTTTCCGTTTAAGTAAAGAATTCACTATTGTTTAAAATAACAGCAAAGAGCTTATTACTTATAAAACAAATTTATTAAACAGGAAAACAAATAAATTTTGTAATTAGGGCACGACAAAACGTTCATTTTATTTCTTAATTTATAATTAAATTTTAAGAAATTATATAAATCAATTAAGTTTTCGTAAAAATTTAACAAAACAATTTAAAACCTACATGGTTTTACAAATTTCAGGTTCATAGAATGATTAAATAAACAGCTTGTGGTTTACATGTAATTGTTTTTAGCATCCTAACTTTGTGCCTTTAAAACAATTTTAATTTTGTTTAATATATTTAATACATTCGTACAGTTTAAAAATAATTCAAGCTTACTTCATAAAAATACAGGTATGGGCTAGAGACTGCACTAATTGCTTAGTAAGCCTAATTTTTCTTAAGTAAAGAGGAACTCACCAACAATAGCATTTCAAATATTACGTCGCACTGAGAAAGAACACATTAAAAGTTCAAAAGTATACTTGGTTCAAAAATTATCTTTGACAAAGACGAAGAAAATAACTAGAATTGAATAGAACTAGACAACAGACGAACAATGCTGTTTCTTGTTAAGGAAGGGATTCCTTACTAGCCCGGTTTCAGCTCTAAATATTTTAACAAAGTTTGAGGCAAAATACAAATTGTAGTAAAGGTTTAAAAGAACTAAACTCATTTAAGACCACTCCTGAACCCAAGCCTAACTTAAAATAATGATTCCAAAGTATGAAATCAGATGTTTAAAACAATATTGGTTAACACCTGATTATTCTACCAACACTGAAAATCTTCAATCAGGTGAGCAATGCAGTTTAAATACACAAATACGATTTGTATACTGTTTGCAAGTCTAAAGATTTTTCTTAATTAATGTATATTTCTACATTCACCTCATTTGCTTTATATGATAATATTACAAAATTTTATTCGATTCTTATTCAAAGTGTTGCAGTTATACAAAACAATTTTCCCAACAAAAGATTTTGGTAATACTTAAAAGATTCATAGCAACTATTTTAAAGAGCAAAAAATAAGTGATTTGCTACTGCAGTATCGATCTTCGAAATCGATATAAAAAAGACAGTTTTTTTAGTCATTTGACATTTTAAATCGGTTGTACTTAAGGCAAGTTTCACTTTTCTGTGTTTAAAATTTTTGAGACAACTGCTGTAACTAGTTACTTGTAAAAACAATGTCTGTTACATAATTGGAAAAATGCAACTCGATCTTTTAGGCAACCTTTTAGTTCAACCTTCAGAAATGTGAACGTACATTTTTAAGAACATGCCGTCACAGCTTGGTAAAAGATGGAAGGAAATAAGAAAATATACAACATAATATGTAAAGTGTATTATATCCGGTTAAGTGATGAGAAAAGATATGAAACGGAAATGCTTGTAGCAAGGCAGTTTGTAGCTGTTTGTAAAGACGGCAGTTTTAAGGGGTTATAAAATGAACGCATACAGTTTATTGCTTGGAAGTAAGATTATAAGATCAGCATATTGCTTGTTGCATGTTGTTACAATATTGAAAGGTGATGATTTATCTTGTTGTGGAATTATTATCAAATTAAATATTTTATTTTGATGCTTGGAATAGAAAATACATTTTCAATGGTTGTACTTTATTTGATGTCTGATGACTTTTGATTAAAATGTTTTGCAAAATTGAACTAAAATAACAATTTGTTGTTGTTTCAAAAAGTGTATTAACTTAAATACGCAAAATGTGGAGAATATATAACTTTTACATTAATTAATCATTCAGTTTAAGTTTGATTAATTTCTTTAAATGTTTTATTAATACATACACAAATTAATGAAGTGATTGGAGAAGACCAGATTGGTTTCAGACAGGGAATCGGGACATGTGTTGAAAAAGGAGTATAGAGAATGAAATGATAAAGAAACATGTATCGAAAAAATAAATTATACACTTTGTTTATAAATATAGAAATGTAATTTGATGGAGGGAAGTGGAATACCAACAAATAAAACCAATTCTACAATGACGTCTGACTGAAATAAGAAAAGTGGAAACCAACCATTGGTTAGTGCCTTACCTTTACTTCACTGGAATAACTGTTCACTGTGTATAAAGTATTGTAAAGATTTGACGTAATACCTATTGCATCGAAGTAGACGCTCTAGGTATAAGTTAATTTTTACTTTTGTAAGTAAAAGTTGTATGATCACTTTTCTATTATCTAACTAATGGAAATATTGATGAGATTCAGTGTCGACTGAAGAGAAAGAAAACTTATTAATTTTGTATTTGAACAAGAATAAAAATGGATGAGATTTGATCGGATGAAACATAGAAATAGGAAGAAGTGATAGGAAGACAATGCTGACAGTCCTCAACTCTGGTTTGTGTTTAGAGAAAATGTTGGCAGAATGTATGAATGCAAGTGTAACGGAGTACATACGATTCCTTTAATATTTATTAAATTCAATGTTGTACAATCTACATATTTTATTTGGGTAACCAAATATAGACTGCACTTGGCGATATTTGTTGAATTATAAATATATTGTTTTTGTCAATTATTTCATAAAAAATACATATAAACACCAATAAATTAATAAAAATATAAGACTAATAATTACGACAAACTGTATCAAAACTAACAGCTTTAAACTATCGAAACTTGTAAAAGTTGAAATAACAAACATTTAATGAACAACGTAGCGTTAAACGAAAAATAAAAGTGTGATCAAGCAACGAACTAAATTAGAGATAATATATTGACTATATATGTTTACGTTTCAAATAAATTAACCTAAAAAAGCGTTCCTTTTTCATGTTTAACAATTTTAAGTAGCTAAAGAGAGTTAACTTAACAATATAAAGCAACGTTAAAACAATATATTTATTTAGAAGACGATTTAAAAAAATATTTATCTATAATGAATGTACCTCCATATAAAAAATATACAATGGCGGTGCCAATACTCGTAGAGCGTTTTATACAAAAGCAGGTACAGTTGTACTACACAGTTTTGTTATTGAGCTTGAAAGAGAAATTTAGTAATCAGAATAGTTTATATTTCTGTTTTTATATTATATGTTCATTACTTTTATTTATTCTGTAAACAAAATGTTCTTTACATTAATAAATCTTGTTCTTGTCTGAAATGATTTAAGTCTCCATATAAGATTAAAATGTACCATTCAATGATGCATAATCACTTTCTTTGAGTTACATGTGATATTGGATTTAACTCAGAGATGAAAAATATATTAAATATGAAAAAAATTCCAATAAAATAAATAGTTATGACAGATGAATTGAAATGTGATTAGAAGGATATTTGTACAGCGCGCTAAGCACATAGTAGACAGAACTTATTTTTTGTTAATTTCTTATATTTGTTTGTTAAAGTTATGTTATACTTTCCCAAATTAATTAATTTCCAAAAAATCTTAATTTAAATACGGAAGAAGCTGTAAACAGAAAGTAATAGGTTATAATAATTGTAACCTGGATGCATCAAGTAACATGTTATAATTGTACTAGAGTTTACCATAGACACGTCGAAACACAAACTGCGACCTCAATGACCTGACATAAATACGTGTTAATTGAGCAAAATATATGGAATTCAAATGACTAACAGGACGTAAAAACAATGTTTGTGTTCTGCAATCGTAACAATTCATTGTTTGTGTTTAAATCAAGATTTGCAATCAACGAATGGATATATCGATGTTGAACTAATAGGTTTACAGCGCTTTATCAGGTACTATTGCATTGTAGATATGCAATCTACAGTGCTATTAAATATGAAACGAAGTGAAAACCACCTCATTGTAATCTGCCTCAGTTTAAAACACTTAGAATTCAAATATTTCAAACTACTTCAATGCAAATAGATCGTTGATAACTATAAATTAATATAAGTTATATAATTTATAAAATTGCCCATCCAATTCTACGTAACGATGACAACGATTTCAATCAAATGTTGTACATAATACAAGTTTATATTGTACATTACTCTTAGAAAAATGCTTTAAGGAGGGTGCTATGAGTTATGAAAATGAGATCAATCCTATAATTTTAATAAATATAATTACTCGAAATAACATAAATCATACATATTTGGGGAGATTTTTTGTATGCCCCGAAAAATTAGTCTGTGTGGGAGGAGATTTGCCAGAAAACCAACGTTATGTAATTTTAATGAAACGTTTACCGACATATTTTGCATTACTGACACGGTAAACAGGATGTGTTTATTTTGCTTAAAGTGTGGTTGAACATGTTTGTGTGCCTTTTGTAGGTTAAACAGTAAGCGAAAATTAATGTTTAACATTTTCTATTTAGGGTTTCTTGCATTAATCGTTTTCATTTTCCCGCAATTACAAAGTGGTAGGGTGGGGGACTGTAGCCACCAGGCAAAGTTTTCCAAGTATATTTGAAAGAAGGAGAATACCTAATAGCCATCTCACTCGTCTTCTTCTTGTTAGTCACAATTCTTCTTCTTCTCCCTGTTATAGATCATGGAAATCTGAGTGCACTAGGTAATCGTATTTTCATAATTGTAATATGAATTTTTTCGCGATTTATGAGTTGTTTTAGACATAACAATGAATTGTGAACAGTTTTGGTCACTTTTTCTTGTTTTTGGGTACATGACCTTTCAATTTCAAATATTCCCTCTAGATTTTGCATAAACCTAACTTGAGTACAATGGTGGGCATTTTATAACTAAACAGAATTAACCTAAAATTGAGTAAAGGTTTCCACACACCTTTGGAAAACTTAGCCTCACACATTACGTTTATTTTACGCCCAATTTATATGATTGATAATTATTTATATTCCTGTTATCCCTTGCGTTTAGGTCACGTTTAAAGTAACTTGTTTTTGAATGCCATATCTAAAAGGGTAATCATTTCAGAAATTAAAGAAGGAAAACCTACCAAAACCTCACTATAACCAAGCATGTTCTTTGACTAAGGAAACAGTATCTTTACTCATTTTGTCAGTCAGAGCTAAAGTGATTGGGTTCTCACACACCGCATCAATGAAAAGAATACGACTTGGGAAAAGAGGGAAAAAGCTTTGACACTTTAGGAAGACTTTGACATCAGCACAAGAAGAAGAAGATTTAGATCGTAACTACATGATATTAGACAAATGGATTTTTGGTTCGAGTATTTCAGGTACATTCTGTTTGGTGTGCTAAGAACAATTCCATCTGCTGACAGTTTTCCGATGAATCGCGATGTGGCACGAACCATCAACACAATCTGTATTTTGATAATTTGTAGGAAACCTTAAAAAATATATCTGCGGGTAAGAACAAGATGTATGAGTCCAATGTTAAGACAGTGCTAAATAAAGTGCCGAAGCATGTAGCTCCTACTGGTAAAAAGGAAGTGGCAAAGACTCTTTCTGCTGAACCAGAGCAATATGTGCAATGTGTTTTATTGGACACTTTGTACCTGAATTTCACGTATTTTTTTATGTCAGAGAGAGAGAGAGAGAGGGGGGAGAGAGAGGGAGGGGGGGGGGGGAGAGAGAGAGAGAGAGAGAGAGAGAGAGTGAATAGCCTGCTTATGAAAAAGTAAAGAATTTTTGACGATTACTTACTTTGTTTTGCCATGGACATTTTATCCCGTGAATTGGTTTTGTAAGGGAACTGTTTTTCAGATTAACATTTTTAATTTCTACCATTTTCAAAATACACAAAACAAATCATCTATCTTTATGGCAAATTTTTAAAACGTTACATAAAAAATGTGTTCCAAATACAAAGTACATACCTTATTTATTCCCAAATAAATTGAATTAAGTTGGTTAGGATTAGAGAGCAACTGCAACCTTTGTAAAACACTGTCTACACGTCTACACACAGTATGGAAAGCAAGAAATTTTACAGCAGAAAATATTCAACAGCTAAGTAAAATCTGTACCACTGTATGAATTTGAAATATGAAACGTTACTATTACTATAATATAGGAGAGAAATTACAAACAGTTATAAACCATTGCTTGCAAATACTTTAAAGATTTACTGATTAAGCCTATAAGGCAATGATGCACTTAAAGAAGGGCATACTAATTCCCAATAGAGGACTTTTCTAGTTAAAAAATAGAAAAAAGGAATTACTTTAATTAGCAACACACTCCAACATAAATAATCATAGACCTACCAATGTTTTAGAGGAAAATTCTCAGGGAATCTAAGAGGAAACGGACAAGAAGAAGATGTACTCCAAGAATTAGGCCTACTTGGAGAATATTTATAATGGCGAAGGAAAAAGAAGTTGGAAATAGGGTCAAATCAAAGTTTTGATACGGGACTGGACCACCCGGGGGTTGACTCTTTAGTGGTGGAGACGGGTTGAATGTTGAATGCCGTTATTTCATAGAGTTCTGTCACAGATACAACATATTCTACTCGGACATCCATCTGCACATTGGTATAATACCGTGTTGTTGCTTTGTATTATCACTGTATTATCACATTACTTGCGGTACGGAACCCTTGGTTTGATAGTCAAACTTCGTTTCTCCCCGTTATTTAACCTTTGTCGTAAAGATTAATTTAATACGGATCACCCGATGGTCTGGATTGACGGTGCCCACATAATCGTGACTATTCAATATATCGAGTTTCATACACATTTGTAGTTTCGTTTGTCCATGATATAGCAACAGACTTTAAAACTGGAAGCGACTTCAGCAATAAAACTCATGAGACGAAGAAACAAAGAAACAATTTTATATAATAAACAATTTATAATCAAACAATCCAATTTTCTTTATATTATATATATTGTCTGAAACTGTTCTCCACTAAGAGAAGATTGCGTTTTATTTCCAACGAATAGTTTGTAACTTTGTTTGGGAAGACCTGACACTCCCTTCAAAGTTATGTCCGCAATTATTACCGTCGTCCTAAACTTTCCAATTGTGGAGAAGTGTTTCAGACAGTTGGAACTCATCTTATTTTATATTTCCAATGTTTACGTTGCCTCGGTTCCAAGTAGGCAACTCTTCGATATAATAAACATAAACTGTGATGTAAAAGTTACAAGTTATAAAACTGTCTGTTAGTTTAGCTAAGCTTTTAGTGTGGGGTCAATTTGCCAAATTAAAATTGTTCGAGCCGGTCCTGCGAAGAAATTTTGCGCAATAGTTTTGAATTATATAAATGAAACATAAAGTTGCTTTTAACAGAGCTAAACACAATTAATTGTTGTTACTCTTTGAATGTTAGTCCGAATACTTTCTTGTGAGATCGCATACACACTTTTACCAGTTCATCGAGTGTTATTTAATTTTCTCGTTTATGTTCGCTTTAAAATGTAACATCTCGCAATATGCACTGCAACATCACTCATCAACAATAATTATTTTACATTTTTATAATAGTTTTTCGGACATTTAACAACATTTGAGTACATACAATTACAATACAAGCACATACAAATTAATTTGCAAAAATTAACCTATATGTCTAGACCGAAGTTGTTGGGATGTCCCACGAAGAGGGTTATACAGTTGATTTTGTATAGCTTGCCTATTAATGCATCAATCTTTTTGAAAATTTACTCACCCTACAATAGAGGCTTTAGAAATGTTCTATACAAATGTTAGCAATACAACACTTGCAGAAACAAAATGGTGGTATAATGAAAAATTATTAAATTTTCTCCTTCTGTTAATATGCATTTAAATAATTATACCTTACTGACTTTGTAACAAAAATTAAATTATTAAATTAAATAAATTACTATAGATTTTGTAAAATACTTTTATTGTTACATTCTAATGGTTTAAGGCATTTTGATAAGAAAACTAGGATATAACATAGTGGAAATCTTAAAATCAAAGTCTAAGTTTACTCAAACTGTAATCCATCCATAGCGACCCACTGGTAATAGCGCTCAACAAATGATTCGTACGCTTTTAAAAAGAAATCCTTCCGTGTCCGTAAAAGTTCCTCTTCAATTGCTTAATTTAAATCCTCATCATTGTTGAAGCTGTGGGAATAAACATGTTCCTTTAGGTAACCTTTAAAAAGAAGTCACACACAGTTAAATCTTGGGATAGGGGTAGCCAATCCAAAAAATTACTTCCACGACCAATCCAATGCCCATTAAAGTGGTTGCCATTTAGTAAGTCCTTGACAGGATTTGCTAAATGAGGTGAAGCACCATCTTGTTGGAATAATGCTTGGTTCATTTCTGGACCCATAAAATGAGGCTAGATATGTTGATTTAAAACTTGTTCATACCTAATTCCAGACATTGTACTGTCCAAAATGTAGTAAGATTACACCCCGTTTACACTCACAACAGCCCAAACAGTAATTTCTTTTGATTTGAGTAGACTCTCTTCAAGAATATGGGGATTGTTAGTGCTGTGATAATTACAATTATGCCTATTCACTATACCTTTGCGGTAGAAAGTGGACTCGTCTGAGAAAACAATTCGAGCATGCCAATCAGGATCTAACACATGATACTCAATGATACGGGAACTAAATTCCACTCTACTATCCGGATCATCCTCAAGTAAGTTATGGACTAGGTGTCTTTTGAAAAATAGTAATTTTCTGTACAGAAGGCGCTTGAATACCAGTTTCAAGTTCAACTTTCCTTAGTGATTTCGGCTTACCAGGAGAGCGGAGCATTGATGCACACAACAGTTCTTCTCTTTCCTCATTAGATCTTTTCGAGTACTTTTTTACAACACTAGCAGTTTCAACAAATGTTTTTCCATTTAGTTATTGATGGATTGCTGGTTGGTTTAACTCCTGAGTAGGCAACCTGAAATTGTCTAACCGCTTCTGTAACGTTACAAAAAGCAATAGCTCACGTACAACACTTTACTTTCTGTTCAACAGTAAAAGCCATTTAGATAACCTCAAATTCATTAAAGACTGCATTATAGAAAGTTTGGTTAGGTTTTTTATGGCTGAGGCAATCTTGTTCTATCAGTTCAACAATGAGCGTTAGAACTGCAACCAGTAAAAAATCTGGTGCCAACTCAAGAAAGTTATTTTTGAAGGGAGAAAATTAATACGTGTTTCATTATTCCACCATTTGTTTCTACAAGTGTTGTACTGCTAAAATTTTCGCAGAACATTCTTAAAGCCTCTATTGCGGGGTGTGTTAAGTTTCAAAAAGATGCGTTAATGGGCAAGCTATACAAAATCAAACGTTTTAACCTCTTCGTGGGACTCCCGGTGTCACGAAGCCAAGGGTTAGCATACTAGACTGACTACCTAATCAAACAGTTTAACTATTCGAAGTTTTAGTATCTGAGCCACCACAGGGATCTCCTAGTCTATCAGTCTCAGAGAAAACGTTAAATGGGGAACCTTTCCTCACTTTTTGTGCTCATTTGTGATATGATATAGGTACTTGAAATTTTAAGTAAACGTCACCAAAATACAAAATAAGGTCTAACTTCAAAATTCGTAAAGTCAATGAACAATTTACTACTGGAACTGATAAACTACCTGAAATCGGTGATAAAACTGATAGGTTAATTTACTTCTGTTCCAAATTTTAAACGTGTTTCAACAATAAGAAGTACAGGTACTAAAATCTACGAAAATGTATAAATCGTTAAAGTTCGAGACTTATGTCTGTCACACCTAAAAAAGTAGAAGTATCAAATAATACTCACATAATAAAATAATAATCCTAAAATGTTGTGTAAAATCTATACAAATTTAGTTTCCCAATTACTTTCGAAGATGGCTGATATCCTGGATTTTGGTGTCAAGTATTTTAAATTTAAAGATTTCTCTGGGATTAAGGATGTGCAATACCACTTGATTAAAAGCATCGCATCTAATGAGTGGAGTCAACCTTGAGAAGACTTTCCTACGATATGACATTGGTAAAGAGCTCGATCGCGACTAGAATATCGCTTGTATACACTTAAGTTTTTACTAATGCCGTTCTTATTTTTACTTTCCGGTATGTGCGTACGACTTTTAAATTTTCAAAAAGCTCCAATGTGTAGTTAGTAACTAACGAAATTAGCCCCGATGGTTTACTGCTATCAAGTGATTCGACTTAACTTTTTTTGTATTTTTTAAAAGCAAACATCTTTAATACAAATTCATAATTTAAAACGTTTGTCACTTACGAATTATAATTTAGATGTTCATGAACGATTTTCTGCAAATAACAAAGATTATCTTCAAAATTCAATGAAAGATAAGTTATATTGAAAAGGACTGTTTCGCCCTGGTATTGCACATTCTTAATAGTTTGGTCTATTAATTAATAAAGAGTCGCGATGGCTGCACAGTTAAAAAACGTTGTGTAAACAATGTGATAGAGAAACAGTAGAAGAACAGATACATTCCCATACGAGGCCACCATTACAACTGACGAAAAATGTCCCACTCTGCTAACGGGAGTAGTCCGGTAAAAAAACTATTGTTACTTTATTTCATTTTGTTTCAGGGCTTTAGCGGCAATGCAAAATATTTTATGATGTAAAAATAATACAAAACTGTATACACAAATTTCAGAAAAAATATGACTGAACCGTAATTTTAAACAATTTTCAAAACAGAATAATGATTCAGGTCGATGTTCATCGGCTGCCGCGGTTTTCTCCGAAACATATAAAGAGATTATAGTTGATTTTTGTCCAAACATATCAATAGTCCATCTCGCAAAACATTCGTAGAATCGCAGAGCGGGAGTGTAAGTATTTGTGTGGTAGATGTAAGTGTACTCACTAAATAAAAGAGATCAAGAAGAGATCCAAGCAGAGATTGTAAGAGGATTAAAGGATTACCGTCCTGCAGGTTGTAGTTGTACAGAACAGTTTGTTGTGGGATTATCAGAAGGCATTGAGCACAGATTACCGCAGTCTAACGTTTACTGCTCACTGTCTGCTAACATAATATCATCTTACATTCGGCGGGGAATAATATTTAAACAAACAAGTTCAGTAACAAATTTTACAAATTGTTTGTTTTTTCCTTTTGAAATTTTCTTAGGTGTTCAGTTAACGAATCTAACATTTGATATCTAATTAATTGTCATTAGTCATTACCTAACCTAACTCATTCGATTTTTGATTTGTTAAATAATTATGGGTCGGCTCTAGTAAAACAGAAAGCAACCTGCGACTCCCTATAGCGGAGGTAGGTTACGCGGACATTGCTCATCCTAAATCCATTTAAAACCCGCAATTATTCAAATAGCGTTTTTTTAAATACC